>WEIV01018578.1:812952-965635 GCA_013390005.1 Calyptomena viridis
GGTCCGGCCGGGGCGTGGGAGCGGAGGGGACGGGCACCTCCTCCGCGCCGGGCTCCGGCCGCAACTTGGGAAGGCGAGCGACCGGCCCGGGTCTGCGCCTGCTGGGGTCAGGGGGCGTCTGGGAGGGGAACCGTAAGGGTGGGGAGTTACACGGGTCTATGCTGAGCTTGCACAATGAAAGCAGGGAAAATGCCTGGGGTAAGGTAGGCTGCAGAAACAAAGTGCTCTGCTTGGCTCTCGAAGAGTGCGTTGAAATATAGAGGGAAGGCAAGTCCCTGCTGCCGTGAAATGCAATTTGATTGCTTTGTGCTGTGTCTCAAACTCCTCCTGTAGTCCTTTTGCTCTGCCTGCGTTTTGTTCCCTGTGAACCGTTAAACGTGTGGTTTTGTCCCATCCCACGAGTGCCTACCCAGGGAATGACTCCGTACATTTCTGTGAAGTCCTTTGGGACCCCACCGCTGCATGAGAGATGCTGTAGCAATGTAAGATCCCTTCCTACGAATTTGGGAAAAGCAGAATACAAGACACTTAAAATGCCTCTTTCGGTTTTGGGTGACAGATCGTGTGGCAGGCTTAAGTACTGATGATAGGAACATTTGTGGAAAATACAGTATGACAACCTCATGCTGCTTTCTGCCTGTTTATGTACAGAGCAACCTTGGAGCTGTTTTGATTTGCCTTTTCATTGATAAGATTTTCTGCTACCATTAATGCTATTGAGGGAAAAAGCAGCAAGGCTGGAAATTTTACTGTCTTGAGAATTGTCATATAAATACCTGCTCTGCCTATTTGGGAATAAGATCTTTACTTGGGTTGCAGTCGAGCTCCTATGTCTGTAATTTGTGTGTGTGTTTTCATGAGCCCTGTCTTTAGCAAAGAGAGAAAGAGAACTCTCTGAAATGGTTTTGGAGAAGGTTCAAACTTCCCCTAACCACTAGCTTGCTTCTTGGGTTCCCTAAAAAAAAAAGCTATCTTCAAGCTAAGTTTATCCAGTGTGGCTTTGCTCCGTGAGTACGGTCTGTCGCAGCCTTCAAGATGGGTGTAGACGGAGGGCACTCGCTTGCTGCCTTGTCTTCGCACGCTCAATCTCTCCTGTTGAAGAACAATAACACCATTCTGGATTAAGGATTCCTAATATGGAGCGAGCGGTCGCTCCGTTGCCTGCGCGCCGCTCGAAGCACGCCCAGCTGCTGCGGCGGAGTAGCAGCAGAGGGCATCCATCTCTTGCCGAAGGCTCCCCGCGGCGGTGCGGGAGTGGGACCCACCAGCCCCGCTCTGTACACCCCGTGTTGGGGCTCACCTGGCCCGCTGCCAAGGCTGCCCCGACCCCCTGCTTGCAGGAACAGTCTTTCAGGGTTTGACCTAAAACTGGCCCTAACCTGCGTTTGCCCTCCCCGGGGGCATGAGCTGCGACGTGTCATCTGTTGCTCGGAGAGTGGGTTGCTTTTCAGGGGTCCCAAATCCCATGGATTTACGTAGTTCGTAAAAACATTGTGCTGGCCTCTTTGTGCTAAACGTGAGGCTGTGTTTAGCAGTAGGAAGCGTACCACGTGTGTACTTGGAGTTAGTTTTCTTCTGGTGTTTTTCACCTGGGCTTCTTTAGACAGTCGATTTGCATTTGCCCAGCTGCCGGTTCTAATTAAAACAGGGATATGTGACCGTGCCTTGAGTCGCACAGAAGTGCATTAGGTTGCTCTCTGTAAAACTGAAACATCATTTGACTTAGTGGGGAAGGGGCTGGAAAAATTCCTGTTTTTAACAGAAATATCTGACTGGCTAACAAAGGGATGTTGCTTTCCAAACAAGTAATGTTAATAGTAAAATACAGGCATAACATACTATGGATTGAATATGCAGAAAAAGAAATGCAACTCATTTTTTCCTTGGCATTTTGCAAACTCATTAAAATCACTGAAGGAGGAATTGTGGTTATAGAAAGAAATGGTGGATGATTTAATATATCAAGTGTTAACTACCTACCAGAACCAACGTAACTCTGAAACCAGGGTTTGAAAACCCACATCTGGCATGTGGGTGTAACATTTGTGGATCTCTGCTGTTTTTTCCCCCTCTTGCTGCAGTGTTTGTTACAGGGTTCTTTAAACAAGTGGCACTTCATCACAGCAAGTACAAAATGGGAAAATAGAACAAGTGCTGTAAATAATCCTCATGCAGCGATGAGACCATTAATACTTGTGCCAGCCAGTGCTAATCCTGTGTGTAGTTGCAAGATTTACCTCCTTTTTTAACGGGGATGCAAAGTCTGATACTCCTCATATTTATAGTGTAATATATAGGAAACACAATAGGCTTCTGGGGAATGCTGAATTCATTCATGTCAGTGGCTGGTTTATGAATAGTTCTGCGTTTGAGTCTCTAGCAGTCTCCAGAATACCACCTGTGAATGCAATTTACAGCTCTTTGTGTTCAAACATTGCATATGTATATATGTACATAGACTCATTACCCTCTTCCTCTCTCTATTCATGCATAGTAATTGGTGATTTATTTGTGATTCCTAGAGAGGAGCAGAGCATGCGTAAGGTCTTGAAACTGCAGCGCACTTATAAATGGCATGTTGGAGTGAAATAACGATGCAAGGGTGACTCTTGGAGAAAGAAGGGATGATCTTCCAGGCCTGACTCCGGGAGGGGAGGGGGTGCTGTCTGAGAAGCAGCAGTGTGCAGCTGGCTGCCACTCAAGTGTTCCACTCCTGCACCCTCATGCTCTTCTGCTGCCTGGCCCAGGCACCGGGGCTGAGGGGTCAGTGGCTGACACACAGCGCGGTAGAGCTGAAGGATGCTCGGCTGGAGGGGAACAGACAGAGCAAACAGCATCCTGGGTGTTTGCACACCCGGGGTTTGAGGTTGTTTTTGTTTACCACAGCTAGCGGCCCAGCAGTGTTGCTGGCGCCTCATCTGCTCCTCGATGCATGGTTAGCAGCAGTGGCCCAGATCACGCTTTCTCCATCTGCGTCGTCCCGAAGTCCTCTGCCGCAAGCTTCGTTTTGCAGGCCGGTTGTGCTGCCCTCGTGGCTGTGTTTGCTGCGTCTGGATCACTGTGGTGTGCGGTGCTGGACCCGGACCAATCCCAAGTGTGTCGGGGTGGGCTGTGGCTCTGCTTCTTTTGGGGAACATGCTGGATAAGGGCTCTGCAGGTGGCCCTGGCTGTTGCCTCGTTTCTGCGTGTTCTCTGGGTTTCCCAAGTGTGGTGGGAGGCTGCTGTGGCCATCGGTGCTGGGCTGACAGGCTCTCCTCCTGCACATCCCCAAATGTAATTCTTCACGGAGAGACTCCCTCCCTGCAGTCTTGGCCAGACTGTCTGACATCCTGAGGCTCCTGCACCTCCTGTTTATTTACACAGGAGGTTTTGGTTTGTGCAAATTGGTGTCTTTTAGTTGACCTTCCGTCAAGTTAGATGTCTTTATTAAAGCAGTTTTTTATTGTAAATCGAATGTGTACTTAGAACACTTTTACCAGACCCATTACGTAAAGTGAAAGGCAGAATAAACAGCTCTGCAGACCACAGGGAAGAGAGTGGGAGAGAGAGGGTCATAGGTAGAACATTGCTTCGGTTTTGGAAGGGTTGTGGAGTATTTTGACCAGAAAATTGCCTTTTTTGAAAAAAAATTCTTTGAAAGCTTTTTTTTTTGGTTTCTCGGCTTCTTTCTTACCCCTACAAAATCAGTCAAGGGTTCAGCCATTGACTTAAAGGTTATAGAGTCTAATATGAAGCCGGAGGTGTTTTCATTGGTTTACCTTGGTTGCATCAGAGGGCTATAATGTGAAAAAGTGCTCCTTGCTGTCTGATAGTTAGCAATCTGCAGACCTTGCCCAGACCTTTCCAGCACCAGGAAAATTGCCTGACAGGAAAGATTTTCAAGCACAATAGGGTTTTCTTCTTGTTTGTAGAGTCCGTCAACTCATGATTTGACTTGTCTACTGGTATCAAGGACGTCTAGACCCTCCAGCCAGTGTCTGAAAAACTGCAGTATTGTGATTTGCCTCTGGCTTTGAAGTCCCTAAATACTCTTTAATGATAACCTGCTAAATTGGTTTTGACTCCATTTTTATGTTGGCATCTATTTCTTAGTCTCATAAAATCTTCTTAAGGAATAGTTCTCTGTATTAGGATGTTAGGAGACGTTTAGCATCTGTTTCTTATCAGCTATGGAAAGGCTAAAATGGAGCCTTTCCTGACAAAGTGGGGTTTGATCACATTGCAAGGCAAAGAAACTGGGTCTCCAGCTGCCTTTTGTGGATCTAGGATGTCTGTGTACATATATGTAATTTCCAGCTCTAACCTGTTGCTCACCCAGTCTCCATCAGCATACTAAGAACATGTTTCAAGTGATATAAGTTAATGAGCTTTTTGTTGTTAGGTTTAATTAATAAATGGCAATGAGACAAGGAAATCTTTCATTTCTAGCTGCTGCTAAAGTCACATTTCAGTAAGCAATTGAACACTAGCACAAAACCAGACCACCTCAGCTAATTGATGGGAAACTTTTTTTGAAAAGAGGGAATTCTTGGACACTCGGGACTTCTACCATTGCTGCACAGTATTGACACAAATGCCAAAAAGCAGGGCTGCTCCTGAAAGATGTTCCAGCCTTGTTCTTGCCCAGTGTGGCAGGGAGGGGAGGCTGCAAGCCAGGGTGCTCACATGAGGACTGGTTGGAGGGACTTGCTTGATCTCAGAGCTACCTTGGCAAACCCAGTAAATACATAGAGGAGCTGGGGGGGGGGTTGTCTGACAGGAAAGTAAATCTGTTTTTCACATGGTCCTGCAGATGTTTCTGGAGGCCTAAGGGTGGTGTGGAGGCAGGTGGCTGGAGGGCATGGTGAGCTCATCTGGTTGAGTTACCCCAGTTTGCTGGGATATATGTGCTCCATGCCCCCGGGGCCTCGGTACTGGGTCCAGGATATGCTGTCAGTTGCTCAGCTCTGCCGAAAGATTGAGTCCAGTGTTTGACCCCAGCCACTCTCTTAGCTGTTACCAGCTCCTGGCAGGCTGCCTGCTCTGTCCTGCTTACTGTTTAATCTGTAGTGTCTGGTCGAAGCCACTGCTTGTACTCTAATGGCTTCTTCTTTCCAATTTTACTCTGCTGTTGGTGATTCCTTGGTGATTCCAGGTCCATTTCCAGCTCTTTGGAATGATCCGCAGGGAAGGAAGAGGTGGCGAGCTGTTAAGTGGAGGAGTGGGGAAAAGATCACAGACGCATAAAATAGTTTTGGTTGGAAGGGAAATTAAGGATCATCTGGTTTCAACACCCTTCTCCCACTGCTGTGGGCAGGTCTGCCACCCACTAGACCAGGTCGCTCAGAGCCCCATCCAGCCTGGCCGTGGACACTTACAGGGAAAATGCATCCATAACTTCTTTGGGCAACCTGTTCCAGTGCCTCACCGCCCTCTGAGTAAAGAATTTCCTCTTAACATCTAATCTAAAACTCCCCTTTTTTAGTTTAAAACTGTTCCCCCTTGTCCTATTGGTATCTAGCCAGATGTAAAGTTGTTCTCCACCTTTTTTATAAGCCACTTTTGAGTACTGAAAGGCTGCAATGAGGTCTCTCCCTGGAGTCTTCTCCAGGCTGTACAAAAAGTGAGCCAAGGGAAGGGGCTGAGAGGAGGAGGAAGGTAAAGAACCCAACTGATCAGAGAAAGGAGAACATGCCCTGGAGGATGGGTCTTCCTAAATGCTGAGCCTTATGCCATGCCCATAGTTTTTAATTCATCAAAGACTCCCAAGTACGAAAGAAACAGAGATCATGGGGATCCGTCTGTATTTATTGTCTTGTTCCTGAGCAGTGTGCTTATCACTCCTCTTGGCTGATTTCTTTCCTACCAAGATAATGATTCCATCTGGGACTTGAAAACTCATCTAGCGCTTCTCCTGTCTCTTCTGATCTTGGCAGACTTAAGACTTTGCCAGTCAGGAAGGGATGAGGCTCCTGCTGAAGCGCAGGAATAAGGAGATTCCTGTGCAGTTTCTAGTGACAAAGTTGGCCTCAACAAGATCCAGAGCATATGCTGCAGAGCAGCACGTGGGCAGCTGTGCAGCCATTAGCATCGGGCATTACACTAGTGCCAGTTGTTTGGTTTGGTGTTCTGGGTATTGTTTTTCTGCCCCTTGTGAAACAGCTCATCAGGGTCTGACATGGTTAGAGGTAATTTTTGATAGTAGTTGTGGCACTGCTAAATTTTAGGAGGTTGTTAACTAGTGGTGTGAGTTTGGAGTTGCTGTCATTTGCCTGGTGTTCCCTACTCTGCTCATAAAAGCCAATAGTTCTGCTTCCTAGCAAATATTTTCCCCTCTGGAGTCATTGTGATTACGGGGGGAGTAGCAGGGAATGGTGATGCATCTGGGTTTTTCGTTTTGTTTTTTTTTTTTGTTTACCTTCTTGATGATTGTTCCCCACCCTCGCTCCATCCCTCTTCTGTCTGCCTGAGGCCCACTGTCACCTTTAATGACTTTTGGGCTTTGTATAGAAGTTGATAAGCTTGTCAAAGGGAGACGGGAGCATGAGGTGAGTAGATATGTTTTTCAACAGACTCTGTAGAGCTAAATGTCAGTTCTGTGTTTGAGAGGAGCTCGGCACTAACTCAGGCTGCTGTGTGAAATGAATGGTTTCTGAAGCCTTTAGAGATACGGAGGCTTGAAGATGAGATACTGAGCCCCAAAATAGGTAAAAAGGTTTTGTTTGCTTCTTTGGTAAGGAAGGGCTCTGATCTGTCATGGCAGCAAGGATATCAAGATTTTACTGCTTAGATAAATTGAGATTTTGTCATCTTGGATTAGTCTTTCTGACTTTATTCAGTATCATCACCAGCAACACAGGAATCTGCCCAGGTTCCTCCAAATCTCTCTGAAAGGGAATCTGGACCTCGAGTATAAGGCCAGAGAAGAAGGCAGTTGTTTGTTGCCGGAAGTCATCCAGAAGCTCAGTACTCTGGAAAATCATATTGCTGGAATCTGGCACTTATTAACTCAAGTTACCCAGTACCTAGGATCTAGCCAAAGGGCTCTGGCTGGCTGCCAAGCTGAAATTACCAGCCTGGTGTCAGGCCTTGTTGGTTCCTTCTTGATAGCTTGAAATAGGAGCTTCCCAACAAGTGTGTGTGCCAGCCTTTCTTCTAGTCATGTTTCTTCTTACAGCTTTGTAAAGTGTTTGAGGTAATTATAGTACTTACTAATATTTATTCCCTTCTAAGCAATTATCTGAATGCGTTTATCTTTGGTGTGCTTTCAAAGTACTCTGCCCCCTCTCACCATATCATTTCATCTCATCTCCCCGACTCAGTGCTTTCTGCTCCCGCGCCTCTCATGCAGTCCTTGGTCCTCAACTTCCTTCACCTTCTGAATATGCTGTCAATCTTTGCTTTCCTCTTCTGGAGATTCACATACCCAGTCTGCCTATTCTGCTATCTAATCCCATTACGGAGGAGGGATGTTTGCTCTGTCCTGCAGAGGATGATTGCTTAACTGTCCTGCCAGCTGCTAAGGCACTTTGCAATGAAGGACATGGATGGCAAGAGGAACTGGGCTGACATCGTGTCATCCCCCAACTTTCTGCTGACAGAAAGTTGCTTGTGGCCTGCAGACAATATCTTAAGGGCTCCTGAAGGGTTTGACCTTTATGCCTGCAGAGCTATCTGGCGCCTACAGCAGGAGTCACAACATGGAAATTCCAGTGCTTTCTTCTGACTTGCGATATAATTGTGGGCAAGTCACTCTGTCTCACTTCTTGGCTCCTTGAAGTAGAGAGAGGCTTAAAAGGTGCCATGGGATTTTTTGGGAGGAAATATACGGTGTTAGGGCTTAGGTCGTGCCTGCTGTCTTAAACAAACAGGCTGCTTTTTTCTTGTATGTGGAAGAAAATGTACCATGGAAGAGATTGTTATACCCTGATTGATTTCACTCTTGGTGTTAGGAAAAGAAGGGAATTGATTTTTACTTTGAGCTCTGTGGTGTTACTTATCCCTCACAAGCTCTCTTACTTATCCTGCATGAATGGGACCAGGCTCTCCGTGCCACCCCATTAGGTTCGTGGGGCACAGCCCATGTGACTGTAACTTGGAGCTGCTGTGATTCATTCCAGCCATCAGTGTTACAGCAGCACAGTTAATCTATGGGTCACTGGCATGTAAGGAGCTGTTACATCTAATCAGTCCCATACCATGAGCTAGTTGGCAGTTAAATCTAATCTGGAGTGTGTAACTGCCAAATGCTTGAAGTCACCAAGCACTTACTCCTTTCTGCTGTAAATAAGACTGACTTGAACAAGCTTCAGGTGCTGTGAGTAGGGATCAGGGTTCAGCCTTGGATACCTGTACTGCAAAGGGGCAGAGGTTGTCTGGAGTCCGAAGGGCTAGAAGGAAGGGTGTAAATTACCTCCTTGTCTTCGTATGGAGATATCAAAACACCTTTTTTTAATTTCACATTGCTTTTTCTCCCACCTTCTTCCCCTTGCCTAGATGTGAGATGTGTTTGGAGGTGATCTCTCAGGTACTGCTGTTGTCATTAGAGCATAGAGAGACCCTGTCTTAGTTCTTGCATGTGTTTAAGTCTTGCCTGAGATGCTTGTGAGTTTTATTTGTTCTTTCCTAGTTTCTGCTGCCCTTATGCCTCATCCTCTCCTCTTGAATTTTCCAGTTGTGCCTGCGGGGTCCCTCTGCAGATGCAGGTTTACCCCCTTTCTCCTCCATAGCTACAGCTCTCCCATGGTGCTTGGAAGTACACTCCCTCTGCTGCTGAGGGTGGGAGAAGTGAGGCTAAAAACTTGCTTCCACTGTAGGTTCCTCTGCCTTTGTGGGGCGAGTCATGGGAAATCATCCCATTTACTTTTTTATTGGAATAACTTTTCAGTAGTAAAGGACAGATGCTGCCAGTTGCTATGCACATGGGGATGCCATAGGTTTGCGTTAGCTTGGGTGTTCTCATGGCGCTTGGCAGGGGACCCTCACTGCCCCATGACCACCAAGTGAAGGAAGGGGGAGCATTTCCTGCTGTGGTTATTTGGGTTTGTGCCTGGATCTGGTGCTTGGGCCTATTTTCTCTTTCACCACCACCACCACCCCCCCCCCACTTTTGCCTTGTGGCAACAAATATGGGATGGGAAGGAGATTTGTTTCCTTCTGGCACAGGGGGAGAGCTATCTGAGACTGCCCTGAGCTGCGTGGCATGGCATAGGGCAGGAAAGGGGCTGGTCTCTGAGAGGTGTGTTACCTCTTCTTGGAAGCCTGCCCATGTTAAGCTCAGGTCACCCTTTTCCTGACTCTCTTCTAGATCACAAAGCTGTGTCTGTGCCCTGGGGTTGTTTTGGGGGAGAATGTAGGAATGAGAGGTGTGAGCATGAGGGAAGATTTGCTGTGTCAAATGCCTAATAGCTGTTCTAGCAGATCTCTGGGATATGTTGACTAGACCATGGCACTAAATGCCATGTCCTATGTCACTTAAACACCTTCACGGATCGTGACTCCACCACCTCCCTGGGCAATCCATTCCAATATCTAAACATCCTCTTTAGGGTGCTAGCAGGTACCCATCCCTCCATGAAGAGAAGCTGGAGGACAGCCATATGTGGGGCTTTGGCATGGCAGAGGAATGATTTGGGAGGATTGGCCAAGCACCAACTACTGCTGTTGCCTCGGAAATGTAGATCACCAGCGACTGCAGTTGTTTGGATGCCAACTAAGTCCTTAAAGAGATGTAATCTGAGGAAAGGGTAATTTTCCTTACAGAGACACCTGGGTGTTGGTGAAAGAGGGAGATGTGCAGAGGAGCATGGCTGTAGCTGAGTCCAGCAGCTGCTAAGCTGGCACCACATGCAGGAGGGAGAGGTGCTGGGGGATGTGGCTGCAGGAGAAGTACCCAGCTCTGCTGCTCCCATTCTTCTAGTCACTGCTATTCCTGAGGTAGCAACATAGAGCTTCCTCTTTCTGGTGCTGGTGGTGGCCTGGAAATGAGGTGGGCTGTTTCTTACCTGCAAAAAATGATGGAAGCAAGGGTCACATGAGAAGGGAGGGTTCATTGGTCCTGGAAGATACTGGTGGAGCCATGAAGATCCCTGAAATAGGTGGGGATCGTGGGGAAGGGATAGAAATGAGGGTGGGAGATAGCAGGAGTTCAGTTTTCCAGTGTATGGACAGATGTAAAAGAAATGCATGTACATGATCCTAAAACTGCTGTGATAAGAGATTCTACATAGTTACTGGGGTGATCAGCATTATTTTCTAAATCATCCTCCGTATGTGGATGCGAGTCTTGAGTGTGGGTAGGGTGAAGTGAGGCTTCTAGGGAAGTGTGCTAGTGGGAGGCCAAAAATAAATTATCAAAAGAAAGAATTGAGAAATTAACAAAGCTAAACGGATGTTTGCAGCTCTAAGAAAAGGGTGTCATATGTGAAGGCATATTTTTGAAAATCCACTTGCTTAGTCATCTTACAGATAACTTAGCTATTTTTGCCTTCTTTGCTCTGATGACACTTCACTGTCTATATAATGGGTTTAGCATCTGCATTCTTTTCTAGTGTACAGGGAAAATATATCTGCTAATTTTGAGCTGGCTTTGTAGAATTGCTTTACCTCTTGGCCGTGAAATAAGTAAAACCCTGTTCTTAAAACTATTTTAAAGGAGAATAGCTGGAATTATTTCACTTCTAACCCATCTTTCTAACCCATCTCACATGCCTGCAATCAAATTTGAATAGAGAACGTATTCCCTTGCTGTTTCAAGTGTAATAAGGACTGTGCCCTCAACTCCCCCAGACATAAAAGTCATGATGTTTGGGTTCAGCACAGTAATCTACTGGGGAATGAATGCAAGATCAAGGGCATTTGCAGCTTTTTATTTCTTTGTGTTTACAGGGACTGTGGCATTGCTGGCAGGTTGCTCACAAATGGTGTCTTAGATTACCTCTCTTGCAGGCAGCAAGATTTGCATCTTGCCATTACTGTTTGATCTGCAAGTGGTGATGAGAGCTGTATACTTGAATTTAGATTTTCTGAGTAGCAGTCTGCAGTCATTAGGGCAGTGCTTAGACCCCAGAGGCTTTTTCCATGTTTTCATCCTGTTTCAGTAACTGTGTCTCTTGTTATCTTGTTCCTGAATATTTTCTCTAGTAAGAGGAGACTGTTTGTTGCAGCTGTTAAACCTCAAATGTCTTGAAGCTCCCTTAGGGAAGAAAGACAAGAGTTCCTGAGGTTTCTGCGTAAGTAGACTATAGAAACACCTACATGTCTTCCCCAAATATACAGCCAGGAGGGATTATTGGTGCTGTCCTAATCAGCTGATGGATTCTGGCTGGTTCAGCCTGTGATTCCTCTCTCTTGCTAGCTTGTGTGTTGGAAGAGTTTAGAAAGGGAACTGGTTTGGTTTTTTTTTTTGCATGCAATGGTACTGGATGGCTCTGGTTGTTTTTGTCAGAACAGTGTAGCTAGGAGGTGTCAAAGGAAATTATGGATGTTTGTTCGGTTTCCTGGCTGGGTATACCATGAGAGTTTTAGAGAAATGTGCATTGAATAAACACTGGGTAAATCTCCCAGGAATAGCACCGCCTGGGAGCGGGTGTTGGGAGCCATGCTTATCTTCATAGCAGGATTTAAAAAGAACCGTTTGTATGAGAAGAGTTTTGCGCCCTCTGTTTGGTTCCCATCGGTTCAGTGATTTGTAGTGTTCCTCCGTCTGTTCCCTTTAAAGCCAGCTGGCCAACCTTAGGAGAGGATTATCTTGAGTAAAATTCTCACAAGGCTGTCAGAATTCCTTCTTTTCCACTCGTTCACAGTGCCGGAGGCCAACCCAGGCACAGATATGATCCGTTGCCATATTTAACTTGTTGGGGCCAACCCTTGGGCTTGCCAGTGCCCCTCAGGAGATGGGTTGTGCCCCATTCATGCCGCTTCACTGGGTGGCAGTGGGTGAATGGCCCAGCTCCAGCAGAGCCAGAAAGGGCAGGAGCTCTGTCCCAGGTGGTGACAACTTGGGGCCTTACCCAGAGTGATTTCGCCTGAGATGGGAATCTGAGACTGTGTGTGCCATGGTCCCCTCAGCCCCACTGTCCCCAAGGGTCATCCTCCCTCCTCGTGGGAGACCCAGGGGATGCTGTGGTGACAGGAAGACCTAGCAGGAGCAAATGCCAGGTTTCCCAGGGCCTGGCGGGAACCAAGTGGCTGTATGGGCATGGGGACCAGCCAGGGACACCATGGCTTGGGCACCAGTGGTGGCTTTTGTTTGCTTTGGGACATGATCAGGAGCAGCCAAGTGTCTGTGGTGCCCAAGCCTTGCCTTACAAGCTTGTTCAGGGCATTTAGTTTTGCCTCTGTGTCAGGAGATGGCATTTTGCAGCTGCTGCAGGCAGATACTCACAAAGCTGTGCCAGTGGGTGCTTGGATGCAACCAGTGTCACCCCTCACCACTTGCAGTGAGCTGAGGAGGGGAGATGACTTCAGCAGCTTCCTTGGGTATGGTGTTCCAGCTTCTGTGCCCTGCATCCCTCTCCCTCCCTTCTCCCTGTCTTTGTGCCGGTCCCCGACAGATCTGGAGCGTGTGTGGCATTTTGGTGTGGCTGCTGTATCTCTTCAACTTATATCAGTCAGTTGCTGTTAAGGCTTATAATCAGTATAAAATCTCTGGGGTGCAGCTATTTACAGAAAAAGAAAAAAACACACCACCCTTCCAGACTTGCATCAAACAAGAGTTTTATTCTCATTAATTGAATTCCTCTAGAGTCTGATAACTTGGGCATGTTAGAATCAGATAAATAAAACCCTCCCTCCCTGGTAGCTGTGTAAGCCTTTCCTTAACTCCCTGATCAGAGGGAACTAGGCTCTGCTACGTAAGGAGCTGAAGATGAAAACTTCTGCATACAACTGCTCACCAGGGAGTTTAGGCAGGAGGATGCCTAGTGTGGTGTATCAGCAGAGAAAGCATGTCTCGGGCCATGCTGCCCCATCTCATCACATGGATGCTGAGATGCTCTGCTCTGGGAGGCAGGAGAGCGTTTGGACTTGTGCCCAAGGTTTGGCGTTGCTTAGTTCATTCTGTAATCCTGAAAAAATCCAACTCGCAGCTTTTTCCAGACTCCATACATCAAGTGAGACTTGCAGTCATTAAGGTCATGTCACTTTCTCCATCACATCTCTTGTGCATATTTCTTGTCTCGGTGCCGAAGACTGGGGCCTCTCTTGTTCAGCAGATGCTCTTGGTTAGTCCAGGGTCATTCTTCCCTGTGCTTAGATAACCCATGCTATAACGAGGTACCTGGCTTGCCAGCCAGGTTTTTGTCTTGGTTTTCAGCCAGCACCACTGTTTCTCTTCAGGGTCTTTCTGCTTTCCTCCTCCCCTGCCACTTCTGGTGCGACCTTTCTTGTGTACCCCGGGCTTGGATTTCCGCCCATTCCTCTTCTTTTGTCAGTATTTCTGCCCCATAGCTCTTTATGCCACTGATGCAGTGGCATCTGCCTCCACCCTGAGATGCTTTTTACACCCTCTCTCCCATCTCCTGGCCCCACCATCTGCTGCATCTGCTCCTGCTGTTGTGCAGTGGCATGGAGCAGTCATGAGTCCTCTGACCATGCTGACCTCGCCATCTCTGAGAGATCATGGCTCCTTCCCTCTGCCTTGTACCTTATAAACACTTCAACTTCTTCTGCTTTACTGAGTATTGCTAGTGATACTTTCCCCCAAGCCTGGATAGCCCCTTCTTCACCTTCAGATTTGCTCCTCAAATTGTAGCAACTTTACAAAGAGAACTGGCATACAAATACAGCCTGCCTTTACCCAGTGAGTTTGCTTGGTCCTGCTTCTTTCTCCATGCTTTTCACAAAGGTAGGACTTCTAACCTTTTTGCTTGTCTTAGGGGTCCCAATTAATTTTCCCTTGTCTCTGTCATTCATTTTGCTACTTATAGCCTGTCTCCCTCAATGCAAAGCTGCTTTATCCCCTCTGCCTCAGCAGCTGCTCTGTCCTACACAAGCCTCATGGGATTCTCTGTCTGGAGCTTTTGCCTCCCAGCTTTCTGCCAGTTTAGTCTGTCTCTATGATTTACTTTGCAAGGGTTTTCTTAATAGCCCCCACTGCTCTACATCTCAGTTGTGATCCAGCATTACCTTCTTGACTTAGCAATTGCCATTGTGATAACCAGTTTTGATCACTTTCTGGGACAGTTTCCTCCAAGTCATGTTGTCTTTTCTTATGTCCTCATAGGTATACACTGCCCAGCTTCAGGGTTTGTTTTTTTGGAGGCTACAAGGGGCCTATTCTGGGATGTTCTCCATCTCTTCCTACAGTCCATCCCTCTTGGTAATTTTATTCACTCATAAAAATTGGGCTGGCCTCTCTCTCTGATACTACAAGGTCGTATTTCTGTTCAAATCCAAATCTTAGGCTCTGTCTCTGGTGTTTACTTATATGCATGTGCATGCACCTGTGTCTTTCTGCTTAAGATGTGTAAGCTGCAGCATTTCCTATCAATCTCTGCCTCTGAAATCTGTTCAGATTTTTCGTTGTCTGCTGATTCCCCTGAACGCTCAAATTAGTTCCTCCTCCTCTGCTGTGCCAAATGCAAGATGCTTGCCTTCCCTTTTAAAGCCCTTCTTAGCCTTGTTCTACCTTGTCTTTTTTAGTGCTTCTTCCCTGCGTGTGGTTTTTGATTCCCAGCCTCTGCCTCTCATCGTGTTTCCTCAGGCTGGGTTCTCAGAGAAAGACGGCTTATCTGATGGTGCTGCCTCTGCCGCCCCTGTCCGGATAACCTGGAAGCCCTTTGGCCAATTTTATGCAAATTTGACAGGAGTAGAGAGGTTAGAAATAAACGAGTTCCTGCCCCTCTTGTGCAGAATAGGTACCTGAGTCAGGGGGGCTACAGGGGACTGAAGGAGACCCTTTTCTTCAGGGGCTTTAGCAGTGCCTCTAGATGACTCCAGCTGTAGGAGAAGCTCCAGCTGAAGCTTGCAGCCAAATCATTAGTCTCAGAGACAGCCTCCCTCCTGAAGGCATAGGAAGCTAGGCTTCATTAAGTCTCCTGCTCTTAAGGTTGTTTGCTGGAAGTGGTGGCTTGGAGCCCTTTTATTTTCCTGTGTGTGATTGGGAGTAACCTGCAGCGAGCACCTGCAGCACTGCTTCACTTGCTGCCTTGCCACAAGGCCTGTTAGAGACCTGCCATCAGCATCTCCCAGCAGAGACAGACCTTGGCCCTTCCTCACAAGCTGCCTTGCTCTTGCCTCTTCCTGGGCCTCTCTTGACCCATTTGCTGCCTGTCTGAAGGTGCTGTTTCACAGTATGGCTGATATGGAATATCCCAGCTGCTAATGAAAAGGGTTGTTTGCCCCTGCCCCCCAGAGAAAAAAGGATTCCTGCTGTCTTAGTGAAAGCAAATTACTCTTTCCTCGGGTCATTCTTTTTTCAGCTCACATGGGGGTCCAACATGGGAAGAGGAATGCATATGTTGCTAGCAATAAAGTGAGTGGGAAAGCAAGACAGCTTTTTTTCCCATGGCAGCTGTTACCTAGATCAGCTTAACAGTGTTATGAAACCACATTTTTAAGCTGAATCTCCTGGGATGAGTGTATTTTTGCCACTATTTTCCCTGTAGGGAACCTGGCACAGTGAGGCTGCTCTGAGTAGGTGCTTGGTGCTGAGCTAAAGTAACTAATGGTCGTGGTGCCTGCAGTCCTGTTGGAGTGACCTTCACAGAGTGGTTGAGATTGGAAGGGACCTCTGGAGGTCGTCTGGTCCAAGCCACCTGCTCAAGAAGAACTATCTAGAGCAGGTTGCTCAGGATCATGTCCAGAGAGCTTTCGAATACCTCCCGGGATGGAGACTCCACAACCTCTTTGGGCAATCTGTGCCAGTGTGCAGTCACTCCTCACAGTTGTGGGTTGTTTTTTGTTTGTTTGTGTAATATAAAAAATGTTTTCCTGTGCTTTCGAACTGATCAGTCGTCCCACCCGCCCCGGGTATGGACTTGTTCCTCCTCAGGGAGGAGAATCACATCTGATTGTCCTATACTACTAACAATGAGTAAGAAGTACTATTGTGTTATGAACATGCTTAGAGGGAATGATTGTACCTTTCTCCCATCTGGACTGGAAGCAATAGTAACATAAATGCCTCTGCATCTCTTTTTTTTTTTTTTTTTTAAATCTTTTTCAAATACCAGAAAGCACCTGTCCTCCCATTTGAAATGAGAGCCTTGGTAATTTGGTGACAACTGCTGGTAGTCTGTGTAGCATGTCAAACTAATAAATTACAGTGTAAGGAGACAAGGAGTTCTAACATCTTAATTAGCAATAGAGGTAGCAGGTAGCTGAAGAGTCTTTCTCGATCTGTGTCTGTCTTTCAGGGATGCTGTCTGACTGAATCACAGAGGTTTTGAGAGGCAGCATCTTGCTGGTGCTTAGTCAACAGTGAAGAAAACAGAAGAACTTGTTGGGAGGAAATGGAAACTGTCTGCTGCTGTTTGGCTGTGCTTCATATTCTTGTGATCCTTTATGGTAGGGTAGGAAAATTATTTTGCAGAAATGCATGCTTTTAGCCAATACACTTGACCTTGGGGATAAGTCAACTTGCTGTTTACCTGAACACTTTCTGCTGAAGAAGTACAAGATGGCAGCTTTGCCTTGCAAATTGAGTGTTCTCCCATGCTAATGGCCGTGGCTGAAGGGTACAAATGTTTCTTTAGCATGCCAGAAGGAAGCGTGAGAGATTGCTCTTGGCTGCATTCATTTCTGGATATTACACTTTGTAACTTCCTGCAGTGCCATTTCTGCAGAACTGTGTGCTCCGAAGGAGGAGGGGAGCAGGTGCAAACCCATGCCTAAAGATACAGCTGGAGTCCTGGAGGAATGGTGTGCTTTGGGAGGCAGGGAGGGATGTGCAGCAGGGCGGTTTGTCATCAGATCTCCCAATGTGTCAGTATTTAACAGGTTATTGTTAAGTTTCTCTTTGTAGAAAGGCAGTCGATTTTTGGGGATGAGCAATTCATAAATGGCTGCCTGAGGCTGCCAGTTTGGAGGTTGAAGAGGAAATGCCTTGCCCCTGCGTGGAGGAATGAAGATGCAGTTAAAGGTCCGAGAGAAAATAAGGGTGCTGAACTCCTTAATGTTATCCTTGTGAAAGTAAGGGAAAAACTTTGGAGTCACTAGGAGCAAGGGGATGGGAAGGAAGCCAAATAAGCATCTTCTGAGAGTATAGAAAATGGGCCAAAACACTGGAGTTTCACTTTGGAGATGAAGGAAGGCACTTGTGTCTGTCCTTCCTCTCTCTGTTTCAAATGAAGAGAGCAAGAAGCTTTGTTTTTCTTTAGGAAAAATAAATTTGAGGGAAGGGAAGGAACCAGGCTCTCCATGGATCAGAAGTATTTTGAGAGATCTCTTCATGAAAGAGAGGGAATTCCTTTGATGAGAGGCTGGGTAGTAAATGCTGTTTCCTTTTGGCAAGGATAATGTGAAGGTTAGATTTATGACTCTACACTCTTTTCTCCTGAGAGTGTATTTTAAGCATCTGAGATGTTATGAGGTGAATTATAGCATTAATAGGCACATTTTGTTGTTTAATATTAGGAGGGATTGCAGAGCATGCAGAAAAACGAAAAAAGAAGTGACATTAAAACATTGTTGACTATGGAACAAAATGAAGTTTCTTATTGTCCAAGAGTGAGTGATCACACAGGGAATAATGTTTGACAATCCTTAGAGTGACCTGGATGTTGAACATGTAGGACTTGAAAACTAAGGAAGGATAATAAAAAGAAATACAAGGGCTGCAGGGCATAATGAACTATGTCAGAAATTTCCTGCCTGGCTTTGTTGCTCGAACAATTTAATTTCACCTCCTTCTCTTGATACGCCAGGAACACATACCAGCTAAGAGTTCAGCTGTCTGAAATGTGTGTTGACACTTCATAAGTTTGGTAGTAGCATGTCAATGCTGAATCTTTTGGGGTTCTGGGAGCAGCACCAGAGATGCCAGGGTAAGTGGTGTGTCCTTACATGTGTTGTAAGAGCTGAAAGAACAGAATTAAAAACACACAAAGGAATCTTAGGAGACTTCACTTTTCATGCAAGTCTGCACTAATTCCAGCTCAGTCTGGAGAGGCAGTAATGAAGCCGTCGCTGCTTTTCATTGGAAAATATAAAAGTAGGTGTTTCCTGGGGCATTCCAGTGGACCACTGTAAATGCTGCTGTGTATTATAGTGCTTAACCAGACCTGGAACCAGCAGTAGTGATATAAGTCACTGGGGCATGTATTCAGTGGGCTGTAAGAAAAAATAAACTGCTGAGAATAAGACACAAGGAGCAGTGCAAGTTAGAAGTACTGCGTGGGCAATCCAACACTTCCTGCCTGCATATTCCCAATATAAGTATAATCTGCCAGGGAGCTTCTGCTTGTGTATTTTTCCCATAATGATAAGGATAATGGTGGTATAGTGTGTGAAGAACATGCTGATCTGAGATTTGGAAAAGCGCTACAAAAGTGTTTTGTTGTGACCTTGGAGGAAGAGAAGTAGTTGATTATATGGATTCACAGGACGAGCTCTACCTTAAGTACAGAAAAGAGCCTGTAGTGCTGCTGGAGATCTCTGCCATTCTATGGGATTAGTCAAAACTGGTATTGCCTTTGGTGAATATGAGGATTGCAGATTATTAGGACTTTTTTTTTCTCTTGACATCTTTGCAGGAAAATAGTAAAACTGTAATAAGCAGTGAGTGTGTTGCACAAGGATATTTTAGCCCCCAACAGTCATTTACCACTATGAATATGAGGCAGCAGGGCACCAGCTCAGCATATGTTGTTACTCACGTTTTACATCAGATAGACTTTGTTCCACCAGCTGCTTCAGAGTCCATGTGAAGTAAGGAGGCTGAGCACCATGAGCTTCAGAGCTCAGAGACTTCTGTGGCCAGCCACCCTCCTCCCTTTTATTAATATGGGTATTGCTCTTTTTTCTGACCACAAATGTGGATGGCTGGCTTCTGGATGCTTAGCTCTCTGACTATATTAGATTAAAGAGTAGTTTTAGACTTCCATGCATCAAAATAACTTTAAATCTAGTTTCTGATGGGTTGGTTGAGAATGGTAGAACTGTTAAGAGCAGAGAGATCTTGTGTTGTGCATCCCTTGGGACAGGTTCATCTCTACCTGTGGTATCCTTGAAGAAGGTAAATGTCCATTAGAGGAAGCTATAGTGTGAGAGACCTCTGTCTTACAGAGCCATCTCACTTTCCTTGCTTCTGGGAAATTAAACATGTAGCTAGCTGCTGTGACCAACTTGAATCTCTGCTGTTCATGTCCAAGCCTATTGATTCTTGTCTTCTAAGTGTCTAACACAGATAAGGAATTACTCCTCCATCCTTTCAGTATTTTTAGAAGTTTAAAGGTTGTGGTAATATAGATGATCTGCGACTCATGACTATGCCATTCTAAGGTGGTGTTAAAACTAGTGTATTTTAACATGCCTAATTGTAGACACAGAGAAGGAGCATTTAGAGGAATGTGACATCCATATGATATGTGGTTTGCTTAAAAAAAGGGGGGAAAGAAATGACAAGGGCAGATCACATTTCACCCTGTGCATATGTAGAATACCAGTGCCACACTGGGGAAAGTCTTCTGTCAATGTAAGGACCAGATCTGAGAAGAACCAAAGGATATAAAATGGCTCTGATCTTGGTGAGGGAGTTGGATGTCTGACTGGATGCATAATTATAGCAGAGGTACAAGACCTCTTTTACAGTCAGAACTTGGGAAGCTAGTCACAGGCCACAACAATCCATGGTGATTAAAAGAAATGTCACCTCTTTTATATTTATTGAAAACATTTTTCTTAAAAGACAGTAAACATCTGCTGTGGAAGGGAGCGGCTGTGAGACAGAGCAGTGAGCACAGATGAGTGAAGACAGTTGTGTTGGAAGAATAAAGAGCTTCATTGGTGGCTCCTGTCTCGTTTTCCCATGCTTTGATATTTTCCCCACTGATTATGATATTTCCATACCAATTATTGTATAAATTGCTCCTGGCTGACCTCTCCACTTAGCCATCCTTAGTTGGCTTAGCAGTGGGAGGAATTTGAATGAGGAATGAATTGCTTTTTTAGTTGGTTCAGGAGGGATAGTCCATGTGCTGGGAGTGGTGGGATGGTGGCAGGCGTGGAGGAGGATAGGGGATCAGACAACCTTGTTTACATGATTTAAACATCAAAGCAAAAGGGTGGAGCATAGGGACACAGTTGTTCTGCAGGTGGCTCCAGCCAAGCTTTCAATACACTGAACTCACTTGGCATGACAAATACACCAAGCAAAATACTGTATTTTTCCAGAATGAGGCTTTACAGTAATAGAGGGAGGGTTACCGTGTTTTCTTCTGATAGCATTGTTGTTTTTTTTTCATGTGGCAGCAGGTTGCAATGTACAGAGATTGTCCCTGCTGTGACTCATCTATGCAAAAATTAAGCTTGAACCTAATTTTTATTTGTGCGCCTTAACAGGAGACTTCACGGAATAGCAGGTGTGTGCTGCTAGAAGATTGTCTCTGTTTTGGTGTTGCCTGTAGGAGTAGAGTCTCCCTCAGAGATTATATTAGTCTTCAACCCATGGGAAAAAACAGTGATGGCTACTTGAGAGGGTGTTCTCAGTGGCTAGACAATTGTAAGCTTGGAAGAGCCTTCTTGAAACAAATTACTGTTTTGTGGGTGTCATTCCCAGTGTGGAGTCCATAGAAAAAGCGGGGACTGAGTAATGGGCTGGTTTTGACAAGAGCTGTCTGCATTCTCCGTGGGTGACAGAAAAGGAGAGAAGAAGGGCCATCCCCTGGGAGGCCTCATGCATAAAGGAGACTGAAAAATTATCTGAATTAAGATAGAATATGAGCTTGGAGGATGTTAGCTGTTCCTGATTAATTCACTGGAAGCAGAAGCCTGTGCAGTGCTCGATGTTCCTGTTTTGGGGTCAGGGAGTGGAAACACTGAGGGAGCCCTGCTTGCTGGGCTGCAGTTCTAACCACATGTGCCCCATTACCTGGTGAAGGCGGCCAACACATGATCTGCTGCAGTCAGATGCTTCTGCCTGCCTGGCTGTTCCCCAGCCCGTGAGCTGCAGGCTGTGACATCGCCCTGCAGTGCTCCTGTCCTTGCTTGTAGTGGGCTTCGAGTGTCAGGGAGGCAAGAGGGAAGCAAAAAATTAACAACTGGCTGATACAGCAAGATGGTCTTTGTGGTGGGCACAGCATTCTTTCCTTGCCTCGATGGTGCTGCTTCCCGTGGTGTTGGGCTAGGGCTGAAGGCTCCGAGTGCACCGGAGGGAGTCTCCTGGCACTTGCCTTGCCTCAGACTCTGCCATTCTGTGTGTTGGAGACCAAGGGCCAGCCAGGTGAGCCTTGGCTTCTGTGCCGCTCACGCCTGAGCGAGCCTCAGACCTGCAGGAGGGCAGTGGCTGCCACAGCCTGTGGTGCATTTGGCAGTGGCACCTGCTCTTGGGTTGTGCGTGCCCAGAGCATCTCTCAAGCTAGGAAATAGGCACTTTAGCATAACTGCTCTTTAGCACTCATGACTGAATTGTCTTCATTACTGGGGACTTTCTGCCAGGTCCTGTGGTCTGCTGCACATGGTAATTTGTCACAGCTATATAGGATTTATGCACGCTCCCCTTCCTTGCATATGGGTACAAGCTCCCACATCAGGGCTGAGGGTGTTTTGAGGGAGCAGTTCAGTTGGCCATGTTTAAAGCAGAGATAGCCACACTCCTAGAGAAAAAGCTGAAATGATGCCTTTTTTAGTTTTTGTTGTAGTATAGCCAGTGCATAGTCTGCAGACCAGGTGTGACCCATGTGGTTGAAGAGTATAGCCTGCAGTGTCATGGTTTGTGAAGAGGCATGAGGACAGCTGTAGCAGTTCAGACCAAGGCCTCCACCTAGCTCAGTATCATGCCTCAAAATTGTAGCTTGTTTTGGACACCTTTACAACCCCAATGTAACTTAGCTATTTAGTAGTCCTCTTTCAAGTATTTGTCCCACCCATATTTCAACCCATGTAAACTTTCCATATCCACAACATCCTTTGGCAAGGACATCCACAGATCCACTGTCAGTGGCTGCAAGAACTGCCACACTTGTTATAAAGCTGGATCTCACCAGATTCAGTTGACAGCCTTGATTTTTAAAATAACAGAGGTGGTAAAGGGTCCGTTCTTGACCATCTTTTCCATGGAGTACGTATTTGTGTAAATCTTTACCAAATCCCCTTCAAGTCATCTTTTTTCCCAGGCTCCATTATTTCTGACATAAAAGCCATTCCCTAGTGTCTGTGTCAAGAGAGAAGCAACAATGATGACATTCTCAGGAGCACCTGTAAACTGAACAAACAATAGCCACAACAGCAGAACCCAGATGTGTGCTCTGTATTTGTGCAAGAGAAAGGGATCTCTCTGGAAATGTTTTCTGTCTAATAACTGTAGTCAAAGGCACAAATTAATTTTTAAAGGAAATTTAGGATTAGTACTGTCAGTTATTGATAAATACTGCTTTAGAGTTATTAAGTGAAGGAAAACTGCTGTAAAGGTGCAGGGGTAGAAACATCACCTCAAGCTATGTAATCCATTTGGTGTTCAGCACTGTCAGCCCTGGACTTGTGGAAGATATGGAAAAATGTAAAGACTTTTTTAGTTGCTCCTAGTGATTAGGAGTATTATCCTGGGTCTCTAAGTTTAGATTAGATGACTACTGGCAGTGATTATTGATATCTTAGATACCTTGATGCAATTGCTGTAGTGCCTTTAGATGTGGTGCAGACATAACCTACACTCTTCTGAGATGGGGAGACTGTGCAAGAGCTTCCTCGAAATTCTGTCATGAGTTTTTATTTATTTTTTCGATGTGTTGATGCTGTGGCAGAGTTTCTGTGTGCTCAGCCATCCTTTCTTTCATTACACTTATCTTGCTATAAGCCTTGAATCAATGTTCTCAGGTACAGTTTTGCACGCCTGTCCTTCCGAAAGGGACCTGAAAGTCCATCTCCTTCCCAAAGGGTAAATGTTGGCACTGTCTGAAATAAGGCTTCTTCAAGTACTTCAAATCAGGCACCTGAAATGAACAATTGCATGTGGAAAACCTGAGCTCTGCATGTGACCGCGTGGAAAGGTCAGATCTTGCCATAGTTATGAGGTTTTTGTGAAGATACAGATTTTGCAAAGACACGGTGTACTCAAAGCTGAGCTGCAGCACTTCTAGATGAGATGCCTGGCTGGCAGGGATGCTTGATGCTCCTTTCTTGCCCATACATTGAATGGAAAGTCATTGAAGTCCTGGCTGTGATATGACAAGGGAGATTTGAATGACTGTGATTCTGACATTGCATTTCTCCCTTGCCTTTCCCTTTCTTTTCAGAGCTGTTTCCCATGACACTTGTTGGCCCTGGAGCCTGCTGGGCAGGGTGGCATGTGGTAGGTACAGGGACTGGGCATCTGCAGATTGCTGGGTCCTGCACTGTCCCTTGCTGCATGATCTTGGATCTAATCACACAGCTGCACCAGCCCCTCTTCCCACTGCTGCCTCCTCTTTTCCCAGATGGACCTCCCAAACAGGGCCTGGGAGATGGGTACACCAGCAGAAGTGTCAAAAGCTTCTTGGCTATTGTTTGGCTCATAAGGCTGGCAACAATAGCCCTCATCTGTAGGGGATAAGGATCAGGGAATGCTTCCTCCTTATTGAGCAGGATCTGCTGTCTTTTGCAAAAAAACAGATGCACAAACCTATAATTTCTTATTAATTTTAAAGTAGCACTTGGCTTGCTACCTCCTCCATATCAGCCCTTGCATTGTCAGTGAATTATATTGGATTTGCAATTAAAAGCCAGCTGTGCCAGTGCAGTACCAGCCAAATGCCACCATAACTGTCTCGTGGGTATCCTGGGGAAGGTGTGGAACACACAGCTCCTCCTCCAGTGAGCTCTTCTCTCGCTTCAAGAGGGAAAGATAAGAGTTTAAAATGGGATCTCAGATGCATTATTTTTGCTAATCAGCATGCTTGTTCACTAAGAAATGCAGGTTTCTCTCTGGATACTGTGGGTTCGTGAATATAGCAATTCCCGGGGCTTGAAAAATGCCAAATATCATGCAAAAGGTAACTGTTTGAGGAGAAAACTTGTAGATGTCTGCCTCAGGCTGATTGTTTCTCTCCTTCCCTTTTTTGATTAAAATAGTTTGTTGGAGAAGCATCTCTGCTTCTGCTCTGTGAAGTTTTTTTAAGTGTTGAAAAACATTGGTGCCCAGCTGTGTTGGAGCAGCAGTTTGTGGCCCAGCATGGGGAGCAGCACTGTGGATGTGCTGCTCCCTTCCCCTCTGGAGATCCAGCCTGTTCATCCAACTGCTGAGCCTCTGGGTCTCTCTTCTTGAGCAGCAATTTGCTGCAAGTTGTAACAAAACCCTGACTGGTTTGTCTTCTATCCATGCTGGAGCTGGGTGGGATTTTTTTTGCACCATCATCATCTGTCTCTCACCTGCTTGAGTGCCTGGAGCCAGAATGGGAAGGAAGGAGCTCTTTGGCTCTTAATTCTCACCTTTGGTTGGATTAGGAAGGTGCAACAGTACAATGCAAGAAGGAATAAGAGAGGAGGAGTATAGAAATTGGGTCTTTTCTTAACCTGGAGGAGGGCTCCAGGTTTTAGAGTTACAGGCAAGGTCCCAAAAACCAGTGGCAAGGAACGAAGGAAGCCTGTATTAGAGCTGGCTGTGAGGGTGGTGGAATTTGACATCTGCCAAAAGGCTGCATCCATCAGGGCACAGAGATCTGTGCTGTGGGTCCTCAAGGTTGTGATCTTCCCAGTGAGCTTTGGAAGGGCCAATACGTGCCTCTGATAAAATTATGTTTTTCAACTAGATAGCTGGAAAACTCTTCAAAGAATTCCCATGTAAAAAAATCCAGCACTGTATTAAAAGACTGCAAAATGAGGTCATGCACTTAGCTGACAAGTACCCGGATGAGTGTTGTGTGTGTAACTTGTAATTCCTACTGCTGCATGTTTGATTTGTGGTGCAGTTTTTATTGTGTCATTGCATGTGGGGTATCTGTATGCTGTAGCAAGGCTACATGTGCATACAAAAATTGGATTATGAGCTGTCTTTAAGTGTGTAATAAAGATCTTACCCTTCCTGCTGCTTTAAAAGCAGTTCGCTTCAAAGGCTGTAGTACTTGCTTTGTCCTTTGGCCTTTGTAAGGTGAGAGAAGAGGCCATCTGCACTTTAGATGTGTTAGTTATCTCTAGTGATATCTTTCCTAAGGATGAAGAGATTGGTACAGCAAACAGTGGGGGAGTGTTTGCCTCTGTTGTTCCTCTCCCTGTTTGTTTCAAGCATGCTAGCTTTCCCCGTCCTCCCCTTAAATCACATTATTTCATAAAGAGTAGAAAGAAACATAATTTGGAGCAGCAGCAAGCTGAGCCCAAGTTAATAGTTTGAATTGCACTCCATCTGTTCAGCTGCATGCCCTGATGAATGTGCTGAACCCATTTTTCACAATTTGTTTTAAGCTGCTAAGAACCATCTCTCCTGGCTCCGGTCCAGGCTGGCTGTGGAGACAAACTTCGTGTCTGGACATCCCTGTCCAGAGGGTGGGATTGAATCAATAATCCCCAGATGCAAGGCTACCTCTTCACCTGCAAGATGCCAGTTTTCGAAAGGTTAAATTCTTCTCTGTACCTGAACATTGTTGTTGAAAATTAGAGAGGGGGGAAACCCTCAACACACATGCACGGAGAGGATGAAATTTGCAAACATGATTATGCAGGACCTGCTTTAAATCGGCTTATTGCTGTTTTATGATGGCAAGCAGGCAGTCACAGAAGCCAGGATGATTGGCCTTGCCATGTGTGCGTGCTGCTGGTAACTCAATAACCGATGAACACCCACCGTGGTCTCCAGACCTCGAGCCTTTGATGTAGCAACAAACAAGATAGATTGCTGTAATTTATCCGGCCCCTGGAGGGCTGTGCTGGTAATGTGCCATGAGCCCAAGGGCCAGCCATCCATAATTTGTGTAAAAATACAGTAGATTGTAGTCACTGTGCTGCGGGGTTGTCTTTGTTTTGTGCTGCACACGTTTGTGTGTGAACAACGCACGGTACTGGGTCTCAACTTCAGCAGCCAGGGGCAGTAAACCTTAGTTTAATATGCCCACTCCCTCCATTAACTTTAATTGGTTTTGTTATGTACTAAATACACACCTTTCAAATAGACTTGGAAAGGCAATGTGGGAAACCTGGTATTTCTATGTGTGCCTTTACAAGCATAGCAGAGACTGGAGAAGGTGGGTTCGATCTGTGGGAAAAAGAATGAGATTTTGTACAAGCCGAAGCCTCTGGCAGGTTTGGTGACAGAGGACAAGTACCTGGGGCATTGCAATTGAGTGGTCCAGAAACCAAAGGAAAAGAGAGTCGCTGCTGAAATGAGCAGCCCCAAGCAGCAGCTCCCTGGCTGCCTGTGACACCACCTAGTGCCCTCTGGCAGAAACCCGTGCCCAGGATCACAGGGTGACAGAGTTGGAAAGTAAAAGTAGTACTAAAAACAAAGACCTGTCACTTTGAGCTTCTAGTTTGTTACTGTGCTGTGCAGTACACTTTCATGCATGGATTCTTAGTGCTACTGAACAAGGGGTTTGTTACCTCAACACTGCTGCTTTCATGGGACATTTTAGAAAACACTTCCATTGAGTCAGCAAGAAAGCTGCAGTGTGACTCAGGGGGTGCTGTGCCAGAGCCTGATATGCCGGCTTGAAGATGGGGTGTGAGGGCTTGCCTTGCCCAGCATGGCCATGGAAGGAGTAGGATGAACTTCTGAGGGGAAGTTCAGGGATTGCCTGTCAGGAAGTAATGCTGTGCTCCTCTCCTCCCACAGGTATGGCATTGGCCCAGCGGCAAGTGACAGTACAGGAGGGACCCCTCTACCGCACAGAGGGGTCCCACGTCACGCTGTGGTGCAAAGTGAGCGGCTACCAGGGCCCGGCCGAGCAGAACTTCCAGTGGTCCATCTACCTGCCCTCGGCCCCCGAGCGGGAGGTGCAGATCGTCAGCACCATCGACCCCTCGTTCCCCTACGCCATCTACACCCAGCGCGTGCGCAGCCGCGGGATCTACGTGGAGCGGGTGCAGGGGGACTCTGTCCTGCTGCACATCACGGAGCTGCAGGACCGGGACGCCGGGGAGTACGAGTGCCACACACCCAACACCGACGAGAGGTACTTCGGGAGTTACAGCGCCAAGATGAACCTCGTGGGTAAGCTGTCCCGGGAACAGTGTGCTGGGGAAATGGGGTGTCTCCCAGCTGGAGTGCAGCACAGACCCTTGAAAACCTCCATGTGCAATGTAGTCTGCATAAGCTGTCAGGAAAAAAAACTGTGAAAGAGAATAGGAGCAGAGAGCAGGTGGCACAGTGGCAAGAATAGGAGGAAATTATGGTATGGAGATGTAGGACATACTGAGTTTTCCCCAGTAATAAGGCCCTTACAAAAACAAGACACCAGGCAGCATAGCTAGACAGAGGAAGGTTTGAAGCCGTGGCTGGAAGCAAGATGGACATGAAACTGATTTACAAAGAGGGAGAGGAGTAGGGAGTATGTATCAGATGGCACAAGCCACAGAGGAGAAGGCTGTGTGCTAAAGGTCGAGAAATAGCAGAGAGAGAAGAGAGGAGCGATAAGGAGTGGCATGTAAAGGGCACAGGAGAGATGGTTGTCTTCAGGCTCTGAACAGAGAGCAGTGCTGAATGCATCCTGAAACCAGTACACTGATTAGATTGAGCTGTCTGTGGATGAACATGGGGAAGTTGGTTTGGTTTTCTTTTTCTGTGTTAGAAAAATTGAAAAAAAGATTTTTTAAAATCTGGAGTATTTCCACAGCTGATTTGACCTTTTCAATCTTCAGCTTGCTTTCTGTATCTCAAAACAGGGTTGTATTTGAGCATCTAACTCTGCTAACAGCAGACAAATAGCTTCCATCAAACTCTTTGACTGAAGGACCCCTAAAAGAGTTCCTTTGCAGCAGAGACAGCACTCTGTTAAATTTAAGCTCGTAGAGAGCAAGCAGTCTTAGTTTGCTTGGGAGATGTCTGTGAGTCTGCAGGTTGGAAACCACTTGGACCTTATCCAGCCGAGCAAGCCAGCGAGGGTGTTGCCAGTTCAGGCTGTGTTGACACAGGGAACCCAGTGTGAAAAGAGCCAAGGTACGATTTAAATCACAATAGCCCTCTTTTGAGTTGTGCTTCCTGCCTCCAGCTTGCCTGGCCTTGGCTGCTTCTCTTCAGAGCCAGTCTCCCAGGTGAAGCCCCACAGAGTGGGTGCAGGTGCTTATTTAGGTGCCTGCTTTCCCATGTGATGTCCATGAGCAGTTGGGAGGTAGATGCCTGAATATTGTTCTGTTTTTCTGTAGCTCCGTGATTTGCTTCCAGTATCCAGATTTGCAGTTCCCACTTCAGTTTAAACAAGACTGAGTCAGCAGTGCAGCTGTAAAGTCACCTCGGGGATCGAGGGCCATTGAAACCAAAAACGTTAAAAACGTGCCTGGGGGCAGGGTGTGGTTGTGGCAGTTGGATTTTGATGCTGGGTTTCTCTGTCAGGGGTCTGCACCCTGTGGAAACCAGCCCGTGAGCTGGGTCCTTCCAGGAGGGACCTTGGATCAAGTGAGAGTAGCTGTGTTAGCCGTGGAGCGCAGTTTAGGATAGGGATGCAAGCACAAGTCAGCATATCCCATGGCTGGGCACTGGGAGCTCTTCTGCTGCTCTCCTGGTATCTGAGGAGTCAGGGCACTCTTGGTTCTAACCATAGCTCAGCAGCTGCCTTGGTGTCCAGCAAAAGCAAGCATGCTTTGGTACACTTTTGCTCTGTCCTACCCTTGCCACAGGTCCACGGCACGTTAGTTCTGGGGCTCTGTAGACACCCATGAGTAAGTAATGCTTTGAGGACATTGGCTTTGGGGCTTACATGTGTCAGAGATACTTGAGAAAATTAATCTAAAGTAACTTTTAGTGAATTAGTTAAATCACATTATGCCCCTTCATGGATGCTTGTGCTCAGGATTTTGGGCCCTAATTTGGTTTGGCTTAATTCATTTCTGAAAATTCACTTGAGAAGTGACTTGGGGTCACTTGCGCTTGAATGTGTGCATCTGCATAAGGTGTTTTCTGTGGTTTAGCCAAAAATCTGAATTTTCCTGAGTGCTTCCTGTGGTGACCTGTAGACAACAGGCCCTTACCAAGAGCTTTTCCTCTGGCTCCCATTCCTGTGAATCAGTGCTGACTTGAGCCCTGTTGGACCCTGAGGTCCTGCTAGGGTAATGGGCTCCTCTCTGCAGGGCAGGACAGAACACGTGTCCTTTGTTTTTTTCCTGCTATTTTAGCTCTCAGCTACAGGTCCTGGATTTTCAAGCTAGCTTTGTTGCTGCAGACAGTATGCAAGAAGAGGTACACAAGAGCTAAATGAGTTATTGTTCTCATTTTCTCAGAAACAGAACCAAACTTCTTTTTTTCTTTCATCCAGTTATGAATTTTTAATTGACTCATTAGATTGAGTGGCTCTTTTTTGGCAGCAGAAAAGCCTGAAGGGAGACAGGTTTGTTAGCATCTCTGTTCTCTCCATTTATGTGTGAAATGGATGGGGTTTGAAGCATTGTTGATTTTAGACTTAATGCTCTGGGACCTTATAGTTATGTCCCATGGTTTGAGGAAAGAGCTGAAGGAAGAGTTTCTCCCCCTTTCCACCTGCATGATACAGCCCTGTGATGAGGGAGCTGGATGGGACATTGGTGCCACAGCACATGGGGCTGCTGTCTGCAGTGGGATATCTCAGCTTGCAGCAGAGCAAGTGGGATGTATCTCTGCTCCTGCCATCTAAGCATTATTGAGGGCTGTGCATCCAAAGCTCTGCTGCTGCTAAAAAATAATCTTGTCAGCTTCAGCAATATGCCAGTTGGGCTTGAAAGTCCACTTCTCTCCACCTCATGAACAGCAAGCAAAATTGGTTGTCCCTCTCCCATTTTTTGTGTCTCCACTCAAGATTTCTTTTCCTTCAGTAAGATCTTGGCCAGACTCTAATATTGCTTTGAGGACCTGATGTCTCTGATGGCCTGGAGTAGGAAGTGTTCCCCAGGCACTCTGTGGGACTGTTATCTGAATTTAGCACTTGTGCTGCATGCCTAATCTCCCTGAAGCTAGGATTGAGGCCAGTCATGTGGTTCAAGGGCCTTCTGCCATGTGAACATGTGTATCAAGGCTTAATCTTTTTCACCAGTTCTCAATTTCCTTTAGTTGCTTCAAAAACAAGCCTTTCTGTGTCTTGCTTTGCCTATTCTCATCCCCTCCTGAGCGATGAAGTTTTGTACCTGGGCTGTGAGGTGTGTTGAAGGATAAATTTAGGACATCTCGGACTGAGTTTCAGATGCTGAGGAAGGTGGAAAAAAAAAAAGGGGTGCAGCTCTTCAGGATGTTATGGAACCAGCGCCTTGTGATTGATTTATGAGAAAGGATTAGCGTGTGTACAAAGTCTGCAACTCTATTGTTTGCCTTCAGAGTTCAGTGCCCTGAGGCTGACACACAATTCCTGAAGCTAGTTCATGGTCTTTTTACTCAGGGTGGTGGGAAGAGATATTGGAAGATGGCATGAGAGGCCTCTCATTTAACATAAGACTCATTGCCTAATGTAGATACTCAGGCAATGTCTGCCATCAGAGGACAGAGAGGGACAAATCTGGAGAACAATCCATGGTTGTTTAAATAAAGTGCATCCTTCTCTATGTTGACTAAAGAGAGAACTTAGATGTTAGAGCAGAGCTAGGCAGTAATGGCTGAAGACTTAAGTGCTTTTGGGAACTTCCCCCATGGAGCTTCTGAGCACCTGATGAGAATTTTGGCTTTGTGGTTGAATTGGGAAGACACTTGGGTGTACTGAAGAGGTGATTTACAAAACTTAAATCGGATTGATTAAATAAGGGATCTGGGGACCATGCACACCTGACTGACAATTGTACTGGGATCCTGACATGCTTGTTGCTGGCTGTGAGAGGTGTATGGGCTGTTCCTTCATGTTTTGCAGAAGTTAAAGACTTTGCAGGTGAAGGGAAGCAGCATCCCAGAAACACAGCGTGACCACTGACAGGACAACAGTATTTTCCCAACTGTAATTGGAACTATCCCTTGTCGTAATAACTCTTGAAATATGGGCAGAAGAGGTGTTACCTGTGCAGTAATTTAGGTGGTGAAGCTGCAGGGCTGCTATGCAAACTGAGATGCTGGTTTGCACTTCTCATATGGATAGGTAGATTTTAGGTTTTGCTGTAGGGTAGAACTGAGCACATGGCAGTTCCTTCACAGGGAGCGTGAGTCACTGCAAATTTGTACTCCACTGTATCTCTGCAATGAGCTGTTTGTGTGCCTGTACCCTTACTTAGATAACAGCAGAGAGGCCCAGGTCTAACCTCTTCAGAAGCTTCAGACTTTTATCTCAGTGTTTTTTCATCTGTGCTCCCAAAAACGTTGAGCTGTTTTTCAGAGTAAGTGATTTGAGGGAAGAAATCAAGCTTTGAGGTTTTTCTTAAACAGGTAGTGATAGAGCAGGAGGAAAGGTTTCAAAGCACTTGAGGGGGTGGCAGCTCTTTTACTCTTTATTTTGGGGGAAGCAGCTGTACAGCATCAATACTAAACAAGTTAAAGCAAAAAAAAAAAAAAAAAGAAAGGGCGTTGAATGGGAGGAGAGACCACAGTACCACAGACTGGGAAGAAGTAATTTCAGTGCAGCGTGAAGAAACAAAGAGCTTGTTTCAGAAACTCATACACAGCTGCCTCTGCAGTGGGCAGGAGCTGCTGTGTACTTGGTAGTGCTTGCAGGGATGGTCACCAGCATCTCCTTCCTGCCAGGCTTCGGTGAAAGGGGAGCAGAGAGGCTTTGTGATAAGTAGGTGATATTCTGTGGTTCCCTCGTCCACCCTCTCAGCCTGGCCACACTTCTCTCTGCTATTTCTCATTGATCTTATCCTGCCTGTGCAGGCTGGTGCCTTGACTTCTGCCCCGTTCCCTTGGGTCCTGCTTGGCTGTGATGGCTGCCAGGGGCTGGATGTGGGATTTTTTGGCTGGCAGCCCTGTTTTGTGGTGAAATTTCAGTATCGTGCCAGGCTTGGGAATGGTGGTGGGCAAGGGCATTGGGTTGAAGAGCCAGCTGCCTTTCTGCCTGAGGTCAGTCAGTGCTGAGGCTCTGCTTGGTGTGGTCTTATCTAATGCTTATCTAATGTCTTAGCTGTGCTGCCCAAGTCACTTGCAGTTCTCTGCAGACCAGTGCTCAGTCCATGGGTTTTTAGACCATGCCTTTAGGAGTGTGTCTTACAGGGATGCTCTGTGCCCTTCATCTGTGACAGGTAACTATGTGGCCAGTTGCAAGCCCATGGCTGGGACAGAGAGGATTTCTGTAGGGTGTATCCTGAGAGGCTTTGGTGGCATGGGAGGTGGAAGAATGATTTATGCAGGCCAGACAGCACTGAAGGAAAGGAGCTGCATGTGTCTCGAAGAAGCATTCAAGAGAAGAAAACGGGTCTTTTTTTTTTTAATTTGGTACCAAAAAACTCTGGAATCTCGCTGCTGAGAGCTAAAGAGCATGTAGCAGGCAAAGAAAAAAAAAAAGAACTTTTATTAGCCCACACCAGCTGCTGCTGCTTGTTGCCAGTAACTTCCCCTTTTCTTCATCAAGTGCTGCCATACGTGATCTGTCTGTGCACAGAGCAGAGGGAGAAAGTCACGTCACAGTTTTGCTGGGTTTGGGAGAGCACAGTCTGCTCCTAGGAACCTGGGGGGACTCAGGGTGAGAGCAGTCACTTCTGATCCTGTGAGGTGTGTGGAGCTCATGGCTGCTGGTTTATTCCAGCTGTGGAATGAGCTGAAGGTGGCTTTGCTTGAGGGAGGTGTCGAAGAGAGAGATGGCAATCTCACAGACAAGGATCTACCAATTTGATAGAAGTCTTTGGGAGCTCTTCTTTCTATGCTGCCTTTTCTTCTTTTTCACCTGAGACACAGGGAAAAGTGTTTGTTACTGTACTTGAGCGAGCAGCTTGTGTCCTGGGGAGACCAGGCTTTTTGCAGATGAGCAACAACAGGTAAAAATCAAAACAAGCAGTTCAGCTTGTCCTGAAAGGTTGCGGAGGCTTCATCTCTGGAGAGTTTCAAGGTCTGACAGGGTTGAGCTCTGAGAAGCCTGGTCAGTCCTTGTAGCTGACCCTGCTTGACCCTTGTAATTGCACTACAGATCCCCAAGATCCCTTCCACCCTGAATTGTCCTGTGATCCTGTGATGAGCCACTTGGCTGCAATGCAGTAGGAATCACTGTCAGGCAGCAATTTGCAGGGAGGATGCTAAATGATGGAGTTTGGAGAGTCAGTGCTAAATAATGGCATAATATTGGTGATTTCAACCAGGTGAGAGTAGCAAGGACCTATTGTACACCCCCAAATTCTTTTTATCTGGCGTAGTTTTTATATTTCATATTGTTCTTATTTCTTTAGTGAGTTTGTCTCTACTGCTGTGCTCTAGTGTATGAAAGTAGAACTTGGAGATCCTAAGTGCAGATGTCCTGATCTATCTAAGGCCATCTTGGTGGCCTGGCTACCTCTGTGAAGCTGGTGTGCCTTATCTGGCCAAGCTGTGTTAGTTAACCAAAGTGAGCTGTAGGATTGGTGGTGTGCTTTGTGAGTTACATTCATCTTCTCCTGTTTGGGCTTTGCTCGTTGCAGTAATTAGCTCCCCAGAGGAGTAAAATGTCCTTCACTTTCAAATTACCCTTTAGTTGACATTAAAAAGAGGTTTATAAAAAAAATCAAATGCCTTCTTATAGGAGGTCCTTTGCAACTAGACACAGGGTATTTTGTTCTTACTGTCCTCCTTTACATGCCCAAATCTCTGTAATAACCTTCAAAAAAATTTGACCTTTGCTCCTCTGCTTTTTCTTTCTGTTCCTGCTGTGAATGGAAAGGAAGAGTTTGTCTGTTGATGGGGGAGGAATGAGGAGGGGTAAACAGTCAGTTCCTATGGACACAGCCTGAGGAATTGCACCAGTAAACCAGAGTACCCAGTTTGTGGTGCTGCAGGCATCGAGCCCTATCATGCTGCCAACTTGCTTGTATGTCCTTGAATATGGTACTCTCTGTCTCCCTCACCATTTTCTAGCTGGTAAAATTAGGGATAATAGCATACAAGCCTTTCACAAAGTCTAAGCTAAATAATTGTGATGTGCTTTGAGCTCCTTAGATAGCGGGAGTTAGAAACAAAGGCTTATATTTCAGCTTTGCCTGGTAATGATGCTGAATAGGATTCATCTCCAGTCCTGCTTAGTCATTTCTGATATCATGAAAGTATAGCTGCCTAAGTTCACCCAGTTTTCCCCTTGCAGAAGCTGAGGCTGATAGGCACTGCCTGGCTGCGGGGCGCCAGTGGTCCACGGGCAGGGGTGTGGGAGCCCAGCACAGGCAATCCTGCAGCTGGTAGCTCTGGAACTGGCAGGAGGGGATGCTTCCTGACAGCCTGCTGTGACAAGGGCATTCAGGAAGTCAGTCCAAAGGCTCCATGTCCCTTCCAGATTTAAAACTCCTGCTGGTAAGAGGAATACATCGAAACCTGTTTAAATTTCCTGGGGGGTTTGTTTGGTTTGGGATTTTTTTGTCTTTTTTTTTTTTAATCTTGGCTTTAGTCATGTGCAATCTAGCAATGAATTGCAAGGACTGGTTATTCCTTGTGCTATAAAACACTTTTTTGTAGATATCATTTAGGTTATAACTGATAGCTTGTAACACAAATCTCTCTATGTGTCCTCGCATAGTGAGACAAGGTTCACTCATTTTGTGTATCTTTATCTCATCCCCTGTTACTGTATTTTCCTGCTAAACCCTTCCAATTATTCCTGCTTTGTTGCAGTGTGCCATCTCTTGTTCTTTCCTGCTGGAACTGCTTGCTTGACTTTTACTTTCTTATTGTTGTATTACATGACATCACTTCTGTACCTCTGTGCAGGAGATATGGAACAAATTGTGGGCAGACTGTGCCTAAAAAATGGATAATCTATTGTATCCACTTTCTTATTTCTTTGTTATGGGTTTTTTTTCCCCTCCTTCGCCTTTCTGCCCTATTCCTCAAAACCATGGGCAACTTGGTGGCATGACATGCTTTGTGGGGAGGGCTCTCAGTTGGGGAATGGATTGTTTCTTTTTTTATGCCATCCACCTACCCATTTCTCAAAAGCCTGGCATCAGACACATTTGGGGCACATCGCTATATTCCATATGTTTTTCCTATATTGTCCCTTCTGACGTAGAGGTACTTTTTTGTATTTAGCTAGTATGTGGAGAAGAATTACAATAAGAATATGTGTCCCTTTTTGTACATGTCTGTACGTTTGTACCAATGCATTGTAAGAAAAAATGTACTCCAAAATGCATTTCTAAAAATGTAAATTAATACAGCCTTGGGCAATTGCACAGCTCTCTGCTTGCAAATCTAGGCTGGTCTTTAAAACGAGCCCTCTTGCTTTCAGACTTGCTATGACCCTTACTTGTCAGGAAGGGAGGTGTGGGATCCAGAATGCTGATTTGCCTTCGGACTGTAAAGAGCTGCAGTGTTTTGCTTGGTTAGCTTTCTGTGTAGTGCTGATCCTGATTAGTAACTTCAGACCACTCAGTTAAAATGATCTTTGAAAACTAAAGCGGTCTTCCCTGAAAAAGCCTCTCTTCTGAAGGCTCCAAGTCGTGCCCTCTAGTCTGCTCTAGCTGTGCTTGGCTCCACTTGGATGTCTCAGATTGATGGAACTGTGGCACTTGCTCTTTTCTGAGCCTGTTGTCTCCCCAGTGTCAGTGAGGCTGGAGACTGCAGGGCTCGGGGTCCTCTGCTGCCCTGAAAGGAGTTGCTGAAAACACAACACTCTGCTCTGCCCACAGGCATGCCCTTTTCACTTCTCCTGCCGGCTCTTCTTCATATGCTTTGCCAGTTCCTGGTAAAATGAGGTATTGGTACATACATGTGATGCCTCTCAGTCTGTCCCTCTGAAAAGAGTAGTTGGTAGTATAGGCTGTTTGTTTGTATTGCCATGATGTCTGGGTGTTATGTGCTGGTAGGAGTTAGAGTGTAAGGGTTTTTAACTAGGATAGAAAAGTCTTTAGTCAGAGAATCCTGGTGCGTTTGAGGACCAGCTCTACCACAAGTGGGTTATGCAGCATCCGAGGTTCAAGTCTTGGGCTAAAGGTTGTCTGGTGTTGATGTTAGCATGAGTTTGATGCTACCTTCCATCCTGAATTTAACATTTGCTCCTAATGTTCTCTTTTTCATCCAAATGGTGACTTTTCCACTATATGTACAACTGAGACAAGCTCTGGAAGACAACAAAAATATATGGAGCAGAAAAGGAGAGCCAGAAGGAGCTGGGCTGGGTCAGGTGAGCAGGTGGTGGAGCCAGCAGGCTGTAATGTGGGATAGGCAGAGCCTGGTACCTGCCTCCTACCTCCTGTGCACTTGGCAGCTTTCCAGGGGCCGCCTCCACCTCGTTGGAGGGAAGCTGAGGTGCACCCATCTCTTCCACCTGCACCTCACTGCTTTTGTTGGTTATTGAGCAGCCAGCACAGCCTGGTGACTCCCTGGCATGGGGACCTGCTCCCAGGCTCACTGGCAGAGCCCGTTGGCATTTCTGGCAGCCCTGCCAGAGTACCGGGTGGTGGGGGAGAGGCACAAAGTGTGCAGGTTTCTGGGCTCGTGTGCCTCCAAACAGTCTCTCAGCGTTAAATGGGGAAAGCGATGACTGTGAGCACAGCTGGTAACATATGGCACCCGTCCCCTGCCTTAGCAATTGCTCAGTGATCTCTGAAAGTGGAATACAGTCCCTGTGGCTCCAGCCAGCTGCAGCACTGAGAAATCCTGCAATGGAGCAGCCCGTTACTTGATTACCACTGAAAACTTCACATTCTATGTTGCCTACTTTTCCTGCTGCCTCTCTGGGGAGGTTTTTGCTATGCTTACTCTTCCTCCCACTCCTATTTCTTTTTTTTTTTCTTTTTTTTTTTTTAAATTAGTTTTCCCTGGAGGATTGCTTTATTTGTTCTTTAGTTCCAGCCCCTTAGACACAGTTGCTCTGCATTTCTGTCAGTCTGCTGCCCTGAGAGGCAGAGGCATCTGTTTCTGCTGTTGATACCGATGCTTTTCTTGTGTTGTCTTGGAGAACAAGTAGGTCTGGTGATGCAACAACGAAGTCCCTGTGTAGCAGAGGGGAAGTGCAGTGCCTACTGCTGAGCCAGGCTGCTGCTGTGCCATAAAGCTGCTTGCTGAGATGTGGATGCACATTTTTGTGCTGAAAAATTACAAAACCACCAAGTCAAACTCGGGCAAACTGCAGAGCAGCACAACCCCAAAATTTCCTAGCAGTATCACCAATCTAGATCAGATCCTTTTTGTCCCCTCAGATAAGATAGCACTAAACTTGAAAGCCTACTGCTTCTGTCCCACCCCTAGCTCCGATGATTTGGAATCCTAATCTGCTAATTCAGAGATATTGCTATCAAGCATCTTGGGGGCAAGGGAGGGATTTCTTTAAGTTTAAAACTTAAACTTAAGTTTAAGTCTCTGAGAGTCTCTGCCCTGCTTCTGTCAGTTCTACCTCCTGGAGAGATGAGAAAGGAAAATCAACTTTTTGGTGATTCAGAGGTAGACTTGGGGTTCCACAGCAGCCTATTCTCTCTCCTCCATCCCAAAGCCCAGGCAGGACTGATCTTTCTCCCCTCTCCCTTCAGCTTCTGCGAGGTGATGCAGGGTTTTGCTTCATGTGCTGAGAAGGAAACCTGACCTGCACTGAGGTAGAACTGCTCCTTGGTAGGGAGAAGCTGGGGGAAGAAATTTTCCATCTTGATTCTGTGGCTGCCTTGTCAGTTTAGCCCTCTAACAGTTTTACAATCTTTATCTGATATAGGTTTAAGAGGATTTCCCTGGGTGCAGTGGGATTATTATAAGTCAGAGAGCAGTCTCCAGCTGATACTCCTTCGGCAAGTATTTATTTTAAGTGGGTTTAACGGTATTTAATTTTTAAATCAAGTTCCTTCTTTCTTTCTTTTTTTTTTTTTGGTACATAGGTTGTAAGTAAATTGTTTACATTATCAGAGAAGTAGAGCCTGAATAAAATGAAGAAATGTATTATTGCCTTCCAGGTTGGGGGTGGTGGAAGGAAAGCAGCAGCTGGAGGTAGGGAGGAAAGAAGATAAAATAGTAATGTGGTGGGAAACGTAACATTATTCCATGCAGCACTGATTAGTAATACTGCCAAACAGCTGTTTATAAATGGAAAATGTAACGGGAAGGAGGGCTGCAGGGAATGTGAGAGTGCTGCAGGCAGTGCTAGGTCATCATTTGAGGAGGGGATGGCTTCTGTCAATCTGCCCCCTGGGGGTACCAGAGACTGCAGACACTAGGAGTGTGGGGGGCTGTGGATATCCCATCCACCCTCCCCCTGTCCTTGTGGGATGACACTCAGTTGTTTTTACACTAAAATAAATTTCCACCCAGTTTAAGGTTTTCATGCCACCTTCAGAAAAGAGGAGCAGTGGTGACCTTTGGCATCGAGAAAGCCGTGCCTGTAGGAGAAAAGTCTGCTTTCAAGCCACATGTGGGCTGTTTCTTTATCCTGTCCCTCCCTCCAGCAGGCTTTATTGATGGCAGACGGCTCTGGGGCTGGATGTGTGTGCACACAACCAGAAGTCATGCTGGCTTAGTGAGAGCCGCCTTCTGGCCACCTGCACCCAGGCAGCATATCCATAGTCCTTGGAGTATTTCAGAGGATGCTAATGGAATAGGATTAGCCGCCCCACTTGCCCTTGCTATCAACGAGAGATGTTTCTAGAGAGCTTACAGAGAAGAGTAAAGCCAGAACTAACACAGCGAACCCAAACAAAGGCACTTTAGAATGCAGAGAGAAGCGTGATTTTACCCTGCAGAGGCAAGAGGTGGGGCTGCTCTGCTCCCCGTTTGAAATCTGAATGCACCTCTGCCTGAAGGGATTATCCTTTTCTGACTTGGTACTAATGGGCTGGATGCCCTTCAGTGTCCTGCTCTGGTTCCTTGACACTGTATTTCAATATACTGTGCCCTTCAGGGCTTCATTCCTTACTGTGTACTAGTTAAAATGATAACTTGGGGCTCTACAAAGAGATGTAGAACTAGGGATGCCCGCCTTGAGGAAGTGTGTCATGGCAGGCAGGGTTTTCTAGACAGGGATGCCTCTGTCCTAGGCATGATGTGCTCTGAGCACTTAACTTTCTCAGACCCTGTCGTTCTTCATTTTTAGCTGCCTATTCAAGAGAGCAAGATTTTTATAGAACCATTTCTTAACAACAGCATTTCCCGATTGTAATTTGTAATGCCAGACATACTGAGGGTGGGAAGGTTTAAAAGAGGTCAGTCTTATTTATGACATTGTGCTGCTGCATGGAAATGAAGAGATCCCAAAGCAGCAGGTTACTTATTGGAGGGTTAATGTTGGGCTCTCTCTCCACTGAGTAATTGCATCAGCATGCCACAGATGACCACGGTGCTCTGGCAGTCTGTTGTCACCTTTTGAGCTCTCTCAGGTGTACTGATGCCACCTGTCCATAGATAGGACTCCTTGCAAAACTGCAGAGGATGGTTGTGTGCGATGGGTGGCCCACCTGGCACTACGGCTGGAAGGTGGGAATGTTGGCACAGCAATGTTTAACTACAGGGAGGGGGAAGGAGGCAGGGGGAGAGGTGGGGTTGCAAGAGGCATGAGCTGACCCTTTGGAGAGACTTTGAAGGAGCTCCTTTGTTGTGAGTATTGCCCAGAAGGGCCACCCTGAGAGGGGCAGCTGCTTTGGGGCAATACAGAGGATGCATTACAGCCACAGGGATGCTTCCAGTGTCTTCCCTTCTACAGTAATATGCTGGGCCAATGTGTCACTGTCCAGGGTTGCTACTCAGGCCCCACCTGTGTGGCATTCTGGAGGTACTGAAGCAGGGAGAGCTGCACATGGGGATGACTGGTGAGGGACTGTGGCTGGAGTGGAAGAAGTGTCCCTACTACCTCCTGCAATGAGAGGAGGCCCGAAGCTGCCAGAGACATGAGTCCCCCTCTCCATCTGGCCTCCTTCTGTAGGGCATTGTGGGGGCTCTTCCCCGTGCCCTTTCCATGTGTCTTTCGGGTACCCTAGATGCTGTTCCAGGTTTTTGACTCCAGAGCAGGTGATGGGGGTTTCAGTGCTGTGTTCCATCAGGGCTGTCAGGATGCAGTAATTACCTTTGCACTGCCTCCTCCTACCCTTTCTTCCTCTCCCTTTGTGACTGGGATGTCAGAGGCAGTGATGGTGCTTTGAGGCACTCCTTTTGAAGTGACTTTGTGAGTCACAGGGACTGGTGAGCAGTGGGGAGCGAGATCCTGGTGCCCAGCATTCTCAGATCATTTCAGTTTCCTTGTGTCTGTGGCCAGAGCAGTGTGTGCTGCGTGTCTATCCTTGGAGGCACTGGGCTCCTTGGATCTCATCTGCTTAGAGAGGCTTATGGTGAGGGTTTGATGTAGATGGAGGGAAGGGGAGAGGAGGAACCAGGACACCAGAGGTGTGTTGGGCTAGGCAGCAGTGCAGTGGCTTTTGATTGTGTCCATGGGGTCTGACTTAGCCAGAGCCCGTTGCTGTATCTGATAAGCACAGCTCAGGGTGCTGAGCTGTCCTGTGGCAGTGGTGTGATGAGGCATCCGTGTCACAGACCAACAGTACAGGAAGATGGACTTGTTTCCTGTGGTATGTTCAGGATAAGTCAAGCTGGATAGCTTTGGACAGTTGAACTAATAAGATGTTTTAGATGACATGTGTGCCCCCAGGAGCCACCACAGAACCCTCTGCTCCTTGGATCTCTCTCCCCAAAAGGCTAGAAGGTGCCTTCCATCACTGCTAAATTGTCATGGGTTGGAGCCAGCCACCACATTCCCAGACCTATTACTGGTCCACTAAGCTGATGCCCAGGGGCCAGCCATCCTGTCGCTTATTATGTGCTGGCTGAAGTTGTCAGGACTGAAAATGTGGATCCTCCTGTTGACTGCCAGGGCACAGCACTGCTGTTGAGTGTTCAGGGATGTGTCTGGAGCAGTAGGACAGCCAGCCAGCCTGCCCATGAAACCCGTGTGCGCCAGCCAGAGCAGAGCCTGATTAAGCTTATGAAACCTGACAAGATCACAGCCCAAGGTGGTATTGCTGGAGGCTGCTTGACTGGGAACCGTGTTCCTGCTGCAGCGGCACGAGCATTAGGGATATGTCACTTGAAGCCTGTCATGACACAAAGCTGGCCGTTGAGTAGGGAGTCCGTGAATGTCTCTCACAGTTGTTAGCCTGCCAGCAGAGTGCAAGAAGAGCCTTCTCCCTAAAGAACCCCTGGCTACGTCTGCCTGCAAATGAGGGTCAGTTTCTCGTTCTGTGCTGGGCGATGTCCCATCTCAACTTTGAATGAGTGATCCCCTGAATAGGCAAATGCTGGCCAGGGCACTGCTCCTCCAACTCTACAGGTACAAGACTTCCAGCTTGGCTGGTGTGTGAGTCCCCCCAAAATAATTAACATCTGTGACCTGTGAAGGACATCCTCATAGCCCCACTGCTCCATCAGTAGCCTGTGTCACTTCCATCCCAACAAGGAGCTGTTGCCCATCTGTCAGGGCATGGCAGTCAGTGCACACTGTGTACTGCCTGCTGTAGGTCTGGGAGCTGGCAGGGCAGGGACTGCTGCATGGTGCCCTATAGTCTGCTCACCAACCATCAGCTAAAATAAACTCTAAAGCAATGCATCCCGTGTTACAACCTGGGTAGGAGACTACCTGACTCACTGCCTCTGCCATAGCAGCTCTTGCAGGGATCTTTGTGCTGCTTGTTGTGGATCTGCATGAAATCAGAGGCTTATATTTCCTAGCAATCAGTATTTCTCACGCAGGCGGTGCCCTTGGATTTCTTCTGGTTGGATTTGTGTTTGTCTGAGAGAAGCAGCAGCTTCTTAAACAGACCAGCTCTTACGCCTTTGTTTCCTTCAGCCCCACAGGGTTAATCTCCTTCTTGGCACCTGATTATTTGCCACTGCGGGGTTTGCCGGATGTGTGTTTGAAATTCTCATTTTGCTGGCTTTAATCCCCATCTGGGAGCTCTGTCCAGGTCCCTGGGCTGGGGGTGGGTTAATACCTGAGTCTCCACAGGAACCCGCTCCTGAGCAGCTCAGTTGCCTTTGCCTCTTCCCACAGCTGGTGGCTCTTGGGTACCCCGAAGGAGATATTGAGGTGAATAGATGGTTGTTAAGCTTTTTGTGTTCCCTGTGAGGCTGGTAAGCATTGGTGTTGCTGGCTGAGCAGCTGAGAGACAAGGATGAGGGGTTGCAAGGCTGTGTGGTCAGACGAGAGATGGAGCTCCCCTTCTCCTGCTCTTGCCAGGATCTCCTCTGCTTCACCTCTGAAACATGTCAGGCAATGACACAGCTGGCACAAACATTGCTATACGCTCACAAGCCACCTGTTCTCCTCCTGCAGCTCCAGCTTTTTGCCTGTCACTCCTACAGGTAGTGATCCCCAAAACCTTTCAGGCCACTGCTCCATGTTGCTACCGTCTCCTGCCAGGCCCCCTGGAGATGTCTGCAATTGTCTTTTCAGCATTCCTCTGCCACCCCCTTGCATTGCTGCCTGGTCAGGGTTCTCATGCTGTTCCCTTCACCTCTTCCAGCACCCTTGCTCCCATGGGGCAAGACCATTCCCAGTGGAGCTCAGAGTGCTCTCTTTCCCTACCCATGCAATTACCCTTTCTTTCCCAGCCCCATGGGAAGCAGGTCTGGTCTCCCTAGCTCCTTCCCCCCCTGCCGTAAGCCGTGCATTGTTTTTTAGGATGCTTGCTTTCCTCTCCCTTTCTCCCCCTCCAGGTGCTTTTGTCGGTGTGTAATTAGCTGGCACAGCACCGAGGAGTGGATCCCCAGGGTGCTCCCTCAGTGACACGAGCAGCAGACGGTGACTAAAACAGAGACAGCTCAGTGCGCGCCACACTCACTTTGTACGCCTCGTACTCCTCGCTGCTGTTGGGAGCTCAAAAGGGATCGCAGATGTGGAATAAACGGGAGTGCTTTGAACAAGTGGCACTGTAATCCTTCCCTGCCCCCGCCCCTCTACCCCCCTTTTTGCAGACATTAGTTTGATTAAAATTGCATGAGCCCACACACGGGTGTATTTTATTTTATTTATTTATCTCCTCCTAGTGAGAGACTGGTTTCTGCCTTGGGGGAAAGCGCTGGAGAGATGCTGGGGAATTTGGGGTATTTTTAAAAACTCTCCCTCTGTGCAACTCACAACTGGCTGCTGTGGGACTGGTTGTACTGGTGAGACCTGCTTTTCCTGTGGGACGCTAAACCTAAGCACCTTTTTCCCAGCAGAGCCTGAGGTCCTCGCTGGTGGTGCAGGGCTGTGTGCTGGGCAGCAGGAGCCCCTTACAGTGCTGCTGTGGGGCAGCAGCATCTGGAAGGGTGTGGTAGCCTTGCTCTAGCAAATCTCCACCCAAGGCTTTCCATGTTGCTTAGGGCATCTCCATGGCTGAGGGCGGGCGTAAAACCTAGGTGACCGTATGGGAACTAATTCATAGTATTAGTAAAACAAAAATAGATATATTCTGCTTTCTTTTTCAAGCAGGTTTATCCACCCAGATTGGACATAAGTATCAAATCACTATGATTTGCAGCAGCCTTCTGTCTCCTGTAGAAACGGGGAGAAGGCATTGAGAGATAGGAGATTACTTTGTTCTATTCCACTCTGCAAATGCGGTATTTTTGCCAGTGCTGTGGTAGTGCTATGTCAAAACTGTCAAAACTCTTTGGTGCTCTTTTATAGGATAGGCTGTGTTTTACTGCCACATCCAGGGGCATGTACGATTCAGCTTTTGCATGTCTTCCCCCTGTTTTGGAATAGAAAAATGCTATTTCCTCCCTTTCAGGAGGGTTTACTTCTAATGAAATGTTTGCAAAGTGCAGTATGACTCTTCAGTGAGGGCTCTGTTACGTGCCAGATGTGGTTTCCTTGTCTGTATCTTCCCATGCCCTCCTCGTGCCTCTGCATTTTTCCCGAGGCAGAGCAATGGGTGAAAGGGGCCGGAGGCTCCCCAGTGTGCTTATCCCAGGGCATTGTGACCTGCATCTGTGTTTAATCTTTCTTCTCAGACATCACTGTGCAGCACAGGGCTCTGGGGAGCTGGACTGGGGTAGCTGGCATCCCGGGCACCAGCTGGCTGCTCAGCCCTGAACTCCTCCAGCTCAGCTGCTCTGTCAGGTGCACAAGCCCGTGCACTTCTTGGAAGGTGGAAATGCAATGGGAGCTGTACCTTACCATCAGGAGACAGCATCCTGTCCTCCTTGTCCTCAGGGGTGAAAGGTCATTCCTGCTGTTGGGGGAATGGCAAGGTTTTGTGCAATAACAGTGCAAGACCCTCATCGGTGCTCTGTACAAGGGGTTCAGAACACCCACTAGGGCAAGAGGAGCTCCCTGTGGCCCTTCTGATCAGCTGGTACAAGATGTGGACATCACCTGATGTCCCCTGGCACCGAGTGCCTTTAGTGACACCCCCATATCTACCTCTCTTTAGGAGGAGAGGGTTCGGCAGTGTCAGTGCTTCCACCCGCAGCTCTTGCTGCAGGGTGCAGTTCCCTGGGTTTGACGGGAGTGTGACCTGCAGGACACGATTCCCTGGGTTTAATGGGAGTACAGCCTTTCACCACAGACTGGAAATGGTCGGCTAGCTAGAAGGGGTTAGCATAACAAAGCGGCAGGTGAGAGGGAGGCATTGAATTTCAATAACCAGCAACTGAGGAATGAAATCTCCTTGCTTCTAATTCGAGCCGTCCCTCTCTCCTACCTTGGAGCAAATCTGCTGTAATGCATAGGAAACAGCTCAGCAACTGCAGGCCTGGCTGTCATCGAGGTGGAGGCTCAGGCTTATTAAAGACCTGCAGAGGTCTGTAAAAAAAAATTTATGATCTTCTCGGACTTAGTCATTGCAAGTTAAATATTTGAATAGGTAGGGGCAAGCATTTTGCTGAAATTGGATGATCCCTTTCATATTTATGTTTGGTTACGCTTGCTCCGCATGTATTTGGATGCTTGGCCGGCGAGAGGGAGGTGATGGATGAAGGGTGCTTAGTACAGAGAGGGGAAAACAGGAGCAGAGGGAGATTAGAGTGGAGAAGAAAGCAAAAGAAACTACTGAAGGTTAAAAATAATAACAGCAATTAGTCTGAGGGGAACCAAGAAGAGGCAGAAAAATACATCGGGGCCTTTGAAGAAAAGAGGGGATAGACAGTGAAGCCTTTTATTAAAGTCTAAATGGCTGAATCTGAAGACAAATGAGGCTGCAAAAAAACAATGAAAATAATAAAAAGTGGAAGACAGGAAGGAGGGCAATATTTAAAAGGAAAATGAGAGGTTTTCACAGGTATGTGCGATTGAGCATGTCAGTAGAGATGCTCTGTAATCTGCTCTAATAATGTGACAGGTACTGGGGGCTTTGTAAAAACAAACATAGCCCAAACCTTGCAATTATTTTTTCAAGTGAAGTTTCCTGAGCATGTAAAGCTGATGGTGTCCTCCTTTTCTGTATCTCTGGGGCTGCAGGTTACAATCCAGCCTTTCCTTCCTGGGGGACTATGTGTCAGGAGCTGCTGCTGCCAACAGTAAGCACAGCCTCTCCCAGGGCCCTGGTGGCTTTTGTTCCAGATGCAGGGAACCTGGAGAGGCAGTGATTCAGTGCTTGCCTGGGGTTGCACAGCCAACAAGGTGCTCCCTGCCAGACAGTGAGGGAAAAGGACTTCAGTCATACCTTGGGGAAATTCTTCCATTCTCCACCCAAAAGTGTTGGACTGTGGGGGGCTTTGTTTGTCCTGTTTTGGTCTCTTTTGCTGTGTCTCAGTGGAAGTGGTTGGTGTTTTGGGGAAAAAGGGATCATGGCATCCTGCCTGCTAAGGAGCCTTCTTCTTGGGCTACTGTGAGGATTTGTAAGATGGTCACATCTTTGTCACTTGTTACGTCCTTGGCACTGCGAGGAATTTCTTGGCTTTGTAGGACATGGCTCTGATGAGTAAAGGTGTCAAACTCTGCTCTGAGGAGGTGTGATGTTATGGGCATTTGTGGTGGTCAGGTCTAACCCATAGACAGGCAGGTGGAAGACTAGTTATCCCACCCAAGCCAGCCTGGTGTCTTCAGTGCTGACCAGCTCTGTGAGGGAAAGTGAGGAAAGACTGAGTTCATTGACCTTGCCTTTCTTCCTCTCCCAGCAGAGGAATTTCTTTAAGATGTACCTGAACTCCCACCAGGGACAGTTTTGCTGCCATTCACACTGTAGGTGCATGGATGGGGCTACGTGTGTCAGTCCCTCCAGGGAGATAATGTTTTCAGTGGGGAGCCAGTGCTGCATTCATTGGAAAGTCCTGTCTCAAAACCTCTTTGAACAGTGTATTGATCAGCACCTAGGGTAAAACCACAGCAGTTGCTGTGAACTCCAGACGTGAAAGGCAGATATATGACTGTTTTCCTTAAAGGAAAAAGGTGGAAGTACAGGGGCCTAATTGATCATAGCCTAAAATAAAAAACAAACAAAGTCTGGTAGAATGAAACTGGTGGAGGTGACACTCAGCAAGCCAGTCACTGCTGTTAGCCCCTGTTAGGCTGCACACCCCCACACCCCCCAAGTCTACTGCTGTGCTCAGGGTGAACATGGCACATTGCTTGGGGATGTAGAGGCCTCTTGCCGACTGTCAGCCTGGGTTTCCAAGGTGCAGATATCTTGTGGGACATAGGAAAGAGCTCCCAAGTCACACTTAACCAAAGCCTGTGGAAGGCTGTGTTCCTCATGTTCTCAATGTGGTGATGTGCACCTCAGCAGCTCTGTGGATAAATAAGGAGCGTTTGTCAGCCTCCTAGGAATTTAATATTCACATTTTTCTGGTATTGTTTTTGAGTACTCTTGAGGGTTGAATTTGCATTGATGGCACGAAAGGAATTGGCTTTTCACATGCAAGCTGTGAGGTACTGAGTTTTGCATTTGGCCCATGTGTCTTTTCCACAATCCTATTATCCCAACATATTCTTAAATTCCTTAAATTATCAAGGTAAACTGTATGGATTAAAGTCTGCTGCAAAACTGTTCTAACAGGCAAGTATAAGAGGCTGCATTAATTTAGCTGAAATCACTTTGTGTGGATTTTTCTGGCATAAACAAGACCTTAATAGATCCAGAATGTCTGAGGATGATCGAGTACTCAAATAAACTTGCAATGAATTTTAAGGGGAAATAGCTTTCTGTCTCTTTTATGTAGGGTTTTTTCAGTGATGGCTGGAAGAATGGATGTTTTCTTAAACGAGGCTGTTTTGGTGGTTTTTTTCTCATTTAGATCATTTCCCTGTTTATTTATTTTGGGGCAGTAATGTACAGTTTGCTGTATAATCTGTTCTGCTATAAAAAGGTGGCATTTCAAAGAACTGGCCTAGAAGAGCTGTTTGGAGCCTCAGGTGTGGCCATCTGCTTATGGGCCACAGATAGTGAGTCTTTCCCAAGGAATTTCCTTCCTGTTTCCCTATTAATAGGAGCAGGCCAGGACTTGGGATCTGTAAGAGTCCAGCTGAAGCTCCTTTCCCTTATTGATTCCCCACTCTCCTATCTGTGTTGTCATGATTCCACTAGTTCTTCAGTCACCCTTGAGTCTGCCAGGTCACAGGAGACCTGAATACCTAATGTGCTCAAGCAAGGGTTTTAGGGGAAAAAAAAAAAACCAAACCAGAATAATTAGCAGGGGAAAAAATCCTTTATGCCATTTTAATGTAACAGAAAAAAGGAACAGTCTAAAGCTCTTTTCTTCTTCCTTTTTGAAGGTTGTGTTTATAGGAATTTAGCTGTGATCTGAAATATGATAGCTTTTAAAACTGTCCCGCTTTGTTACAGGGAACAAAACACTGATAAGCAAGGAGGGAAGGACATGTCCTAGCTATGCCACAGAACAAGGCTCCTGAGTCTGCCTTCACTGGGTTTTTTGTTTGAGTGGTGAGTGGGTCCCCTGTTTAGACAGGATAGCATATGATAGCAGTGCTAACTTTGATAAAGATTATTTTTATAAAAGAAAGGAGAATAAATGTGAGGAGAGGAACTAGTGAAGCTTGGTTTCTTGTGGGTTTTGCTTCATGGTTGAATTGCTAAGTATCTGATAAAGTGCAATCACTCTTTCCTTAATTGTGGTACCTCCATGGTTGTCGTCTTTGGTGTCTGGGGGTTGACCAAACATTGCATTGCTGCCCACAGATAAATACTACTCTGTGGTTGGTGCCTCCTGTACTACTCCAGCTTTTTAATAAAACCTGTGAAATTTACTCAACTTCTATCCATCTCTCACTTAGAGAGCATTATCCCCTTTTAAAGCAATAGCCACTTGCTAAACTTAGGTGGGAGACAAGTGCACACATACCTAGTGTGTCCTCTGGAAGCCTAAATATCTGTGGGAGATCAACCTGAGAACTCTTACCAGCCAGAGCCTGGTACAAAAGGTAGAGAAGCAAGGAGATACCGTCCAAGAATCCTGTGGTGCTGAGAAACTCATCCTGAAGACTCGTGTCTTTCAGCAGTCTTAAAATCATTATTTTCTGTCTTGCTCCCTCATTTTTCTTTCATAGGAGTCCAGCACATTTAGGGATCCCTCTTGGAACTGCTGAGAAGCACTTCTCTCTCCCTCCTACTGCTCAAGAATCTTTTCAGGTGAACTGATGTGAGTTGGGTGGTGTTTCCATTGTTCTGTGCTTCCCTCAATCTGCTGAGCAGACAGCAACCAGCAGAGATTCAGCTACTGTTCCTGAGCATGCCTCTCTGGGTATCTCAGCCAGTTAAATTCCATAGCCTGCTTCTGCCAAGGGCATTCCCGAGAAACAGCAGCGTAAGTGAAATGCTTCATGCTGGCCATTTTGCCATTTACCTACAGGGTAGTGAGCAGCAGCTGGGATTTTTGCACTTGGATGCAATGGTGAAACAAGCACAGGCTGGGAAAACTGTAGCTGTCTGTGGACCCGGGGACAGCAGTGTGTCAGCTGTGCTTGGCTCTCACTCAAGAGGCTTCACCAATAGAAGGCTAGAAGCCCTATAAATAAAATGCTGGATTCTGCTGGAGTCACTGCTATTGATTGTGCACTGGAGACAGCATGGAAACTTCCTATTTACTAGTTTATTTTGTGACTCATTTTCTTTACTGTTTTGAGTGGGTTTCTTAATGTACAGCTTTGATACAGTGTGCGCCTTTGGATTAATGATAGGTGCACCAAAAGAATCTTCTTTTAATGTGAGGTTTATTTCCTGAATGCTTATTTTTAAATGCCCACAGGCTCCTGCCAAGGATTTGGAGTATCCTGGAAAACTTGGAGCACTGTGCCCTACGAGATCTATCTGTATTTTGCAAGACTTGGAGCTTTCCCTTCTAACTATAAACATCAGTGGCGTGGTGTCTGCTGTTGGCTCTGACTGAGCTGTTTCTGTTGGGCTGCTCACCTTGTGAGGGTTACTTGATGAGCAGAACAAGCAACCAGTGGCTGTAAAGCTGGTGAAAGTGTCTGTTTCTCTTTCTGGTGTTAAATTAATCTTTTCCGCTTGTCCGGTTTAGGAGCTGCTGCCTTCAAGGTGGGGAATGAAAGGGTTTCTTCACATACCTTACCCAGGCAGTGCAGATGTCATGATGGAGAGCTGTCATTTTTTCCTCTCAACTGATCCTTGTTCACAGCTCTTCTCACTGACTTGACACACCCTGTCTTCTTCTTCACCTCCTTCAAATGTAGCACCTTTTGTAGGGAAAACTGGTGTCCCCTTCTAAAGCTATGTGTGGGAATGCTGCTTGAGCCTTGCAGCCAGTGCCTTTTTTCAGGGAGAGCAACTTGATGTTGGCTATCTGTCATTGGGGTGATAATGAGAGAGGCTCACAGAAATCTGAGAGAAAGTGGAATGGGAGAAGGGGGAAAAAGGAGGGGTGTTGTGTGCTTTGAAATGCTCAGATCAATGCATATAAAAATAAATACATTTATTAAAAGAGGTGGTGCCAAGCATTCTCATGCAGAAAGTCAACTGGTTGTGTGTGCCAGATTAGCTTTTAGACTAGCTGATAGCTACATGGCAGGAAGTGAGCATCTTTTTGCAGTGTCTCAAAACCCTTTCAAGCACCTTCCTTCTAGATATTCTCTGTCCCCCAGATTACCACCACCTGAAGCAGAAGAAGCATGGAGCTTGGAGAGGAGAGATGACCATAGTCACGTGTGTGAGAGGCAAAATTGCAAAAGTGTGGTAGAAAAACACTCATCAGGAAAATAGATTTTCAGAAGTGGATGTTACCTGGTTTTATCTGTATTGCCTTGACCAGATGGCCAAAGTCTGTCAACTGTCTGGCTGAGTTTGCTTTACTCATCTTAATGCTGCTTTCCTCAGTCTCTAGTGCAGGAGGAGAGCAGGTGGTCCTTGTGGCTGAAGAACTTGGACACCATCCTGCAAGAGCCAGACTGTGCCTTTCATTCACCATGAGAGTGCCAGCTTCAGAAGAACAGTTCTGAGCTGCCAAAACCTTGTTGGAGGAAGGTAGCTTGGAAATATGCAAAAGAGACACCATGCTTCATTCCAGCTCCCAGAAATCCCTCCAGCTCATGCTGACTTTGTGGCTCACTAGATGCTTATTGTCTGGTGAAGATGTGTGTTTGTATAATATGTTATGAACAATTTCCATAATTTAAACAGGACTGATAGACGAAAAAAGAAAGATTTCCACGGTCTTAGTTTGTATGGAGGAGTTTTTTGTTCTTAGATTTCAGAACATTTTCTCATCTACTTATTAACTCCCTTTTGTTTCTTGGTAATCTGCATGTGAAGAATGCGATTCTCTCCTCCCCTGCCTGTGCATCAAGATGCCAGTGTTTTTACTTTATCTTCCCATGGAAACTTAAGACCCAGACCTGGGCTGAACAGAAATTTGAGCTGTAATAGAGACTAAAACCTAGGTCTGTGCTTCCTTTGGTACTTTGCTTCTGAGGGTTTAGATGTTTCATTCATGCGTATTCAGCAGGAAAGTGGATTTTGGAGGGGATGAACTCAGAATTCTGGTTTGGGAGCCTTTAGAGTCAATAGTTTAAGAGCTACTGTTTGCAAAAATCATCTCCCATGTGTGTCTTGGTATATGTTGTCTTGCCCCAGAGGCAAAAGTAAATCATTGCTGCTGAGTCTAAGGAGTGGGCTAGAAGGGGACATTCGAAGTTCTGGTCCTGGGCTTTGCAGCTCTAGGAACAGGTTAGATCCCCCAAAGGCAGATGGGAGAAAGGCCCACACAGGATCTCAAAACTTTCATTATTGCATAAATGAAGGAAAAGCAGCTCTCACATTCACACTTCGACCTCTTGTGTGATCTCTGCTGAGCTCTTGAGGCGGGGGCACTAATCTCTGAAAGCAGCTGTTACACTCTTATCTCCTGGTGTTACTTATATAGTTGAAGTAGAGGAGAATGAATCCTCCTTGAAAATTGATTTTTGAGAAGGGCGACTTACCTGCCTGTAAAGCACCACAAATGCTATTATAGTCCAGGGGGAATGTGGCCTGAGATGTGTTTTGAAATGATACTACACCACTCTCCCTGTTCAGCTGTTTGTATTGCCTGCCTGCCTAAGTGTGCTAGGTGGAATGAAATCAGGCTTTTCAAAAAAAAATGGAAAAAAGAGGATTTTCTAATCTTTCCACTTCTGTAATTTCTTAACTTCAGCTTCAGAGGTGTAAAATGCTAAGACAGTGCTGCATGCATAGCTTCAGAGGAGCCTGGACTGCATCAGCTCTTCAGCTGCATGTTTGCTGGTTTTTTGCTTTCCCTGGCTGTCCTGTGGGCCCCAGGAGGCTGTGGCTTAGCAAGTTGCCCTGTGCCAGTTTAAGCCACAGCAAATTCCCACATGCCTGCTCTTAGCTCACCAGTGCTGTTAAGTAAAACACATCAGCTTAACCCTCGGTGGAAGAGGTGTGTGCTGATGTGCTCTGCCCTCGTGTTTGCAGTGGCTTAGGCTTTCCTTAAGCTGCGGTAGCTCAGTGCTGGTGCTCGGGATCAGCCGGAGAGCTAAACCCTCACAAAGGTGAGATTGTTCGAATAGGGAGGGAGATGGAGGAAGATTTGTGAGCTCACTCACCTTGGCTTGCTGCTGGAGGTTATTGCCTCCACCTGTGAGTGGTCAGTGTGGTCCATGGTGGTCTGCACCCCACTGCTGTCCTCCCTGGGTGTCTCCCCTGCAGCCCCTGGGGTGCTTGGTGGTCCTGGGCTGGGCTGACAGCCTGGCCAGGTGTCACTGAGCAATGCAGGTTTTTGGATATCATCTCTGCCACCACCTTGAGCCTGTTTTTTGCTTGCAGGCTGGTTCGCATAGTTCCTACACAGAGTGTCTGCCTTGCAGAGCAGGATTGCAAAAAAAGGTGTGCATGTGTGAAGGACTAAAGGTTTTCCTTTCTGCCATGGCTGGGAGATGGAGGCAGATGTGCTGTTTGGCCACCTCTCCTTCCCCAGTGTCTGCCCCCTGAGCTCCCTGTTGTCAGGGTTCACTCCAGTGATGCTCCAGTTAATTTTTGCTTAATGAACAAATGATGACTCTCACTGCTGGATGCTGCCTTGTCCTTTCACCACCCTTCTGGTTCCTCCTCTTTTTTTTTTCCTCCAATTTTAATGAGGTCACTTGAACTTCACCACCTAAATTAGCTCTCCTAATAACGAGATGCTCCTTGGGCTGCTCTGGAACATGGATGGCTAGAGGAGAAGGAGCTTGTTGACAGGGGCCTGCCTTATGCTGTTCCCTGAAGTGGCTTTAGTTGAGAGCAGGGTTAGTTACTGTGAGTGTGCTCCCAGCATCTGCCATATTGCACCCAAAACAGTCAAGGAAAAGGGACTGGCATTTTTGGAGGAGCATCCACCACTCACTGGGCAAGAGAAGGCTCAGAAATCATCTAAACTGCACTGTGCTGGCAGGGCTGGAGCATCAGAGTAAAGCCCAGGGGAAAAGGGGGAGTGGGCGGGTGTCCTTTCACCTGATGCTGAAGCACTTGTAGGTGGTTGGGAAATCCTCATGTCCTCCGGGTCCGTAAAAGACAAGCTGGAGCTCGTCTGTTCTGACATGCATGCACTGGGCACACAGGGAGGGAGTTGCTGGTGAGGCCATGGGACACCTCCTACCAACCCCTGTGGGTTTGCATTGTTGGGACTTGGGAAGCTGCAGGAGAATATTGCTGTCCCATGTACCCACAGTGGACACGCTGGCTTCCAACTGCGACATCCGATTAGGGCATCTCACACAGCTTGGGTGTGCAGCTTTGGCCAGGGAGCTCCTCTTGCGAGGCTCATCTTGGAGTCAGAGCAGGTTGTGCAGTGGGATCCTCTGCCACTGCCTGGGAGGGAGTGTAGCCCTATCCTCAGATGGGTGGGCTGGACACATGACTAACGGAGCCCACAGCAAGCACGGAGAAGTTCAGGCCCTGAGTCGGAAAGCTGACCTAATTTCCAATGCCTGCGTCTTCTGTCTGATTCTCTTTTCCCCTTTCTCCTACGTTAGTTACTTCTGGTTTTTTCCTGTGCCCTTTCTCACTGGCTGCTTGAACTCTCCCAGTTGCATTGGGAGATGCACTTCTATTGGCATAATCATTCCAGACAGTCGTTAAAGTACCAACAAGGATACTACTGTAATCGGGGAATTTATTACTACTTCTGTGAAACAACTGCCATGCTGTCTCACTTAACTCTTCATCTCCCCTCTTGTCTTCTGCCAGAATCGGTGGCAAACTGCCCTTTTAAAAAGCTGCAAGCATGCAAACTGGGGACGTGTTATTTTATTTTATTCTATTTTTTTCCTGCTCTTGCCACAGAATGCTGCAAAGATACAGATGCAAGCAAGTTCAGTGGTTCACCGTGCATTTCTTGACTGTGTAGCAACTTAAAGTGACTTCATAGTTAAACTTCTCATTTAAAATAAGGCTTAAATATTGCCATGGAGATTAAAAGTATATTTTGACTGCTTTTCTTTAAACCACAGCAGTTCTGTTCACCCCTTCAGGAACCTGAAGGAAATTCACTGGCTATTTCAGAAAAGGGTGTTACACTTCTTTAGTTTTGTTAACTAATAAATAGTTTTTTCATTTAAACCTGCCTTTAGCCATCCTTATTTTTGGGTGTAGATGGGCCTTTACTGAAGGGAAGTAATTCCCAGATAACCAGACTATTAACACTTGCTTTTCCCCATGGTACCAGGAGTCAGTGGCTATATGTTGGTAGGCAAGGAAGAGAAGAGAGAAAGTTTTGGATAGAGCCCTACACCCTCAGTCACAGCAAAGTACCTCTTGGGGGGTGGTAGGTTTGCCTCTGCTAATTCTGATCTCAGGTAGGATCATGGGCAGTGGGGGAAACTTACAAACAGGTAAGCTTTGCTGTACCTGCAACCACCTCTGAGTTTCTACCTGGTACTTAAAATTTAGACAATCTAAGGATGGTACCAGTGGGATCATCAGCTCAGATCTTTTCCTCTTGCGAAGGTGACATTGAGGGTCTTCATCAGTTTTGCAGTGTAACACAGTATGTGTTCTCCCCTGTGCTGAAGGCATTACACGCACTTCTGACTGATGAGGAGGAGCTGTGCCTGGTGTGCTGCAGCAGGTAGGGATCAGCATGCACAGCTAATTGTCAGGCACGAGGGCTCGAGAGGATTACACTGCTAATCTAGGTACCGTTCCCGCCTTATCACCACCCCTTCCTCCTGCCACATGCGTGCACACGTATTTGGATCCTGTAGGGAATGGAAATCAATAGCAGTGTGGGGGAGGGACTCAGCGTGGCTCCCTGAGAGCTTGCAGTGATTGGGAGACAGCGGGTCCCTTCCAGCTGTTCCCATGGCATCAGGGTGGCTCTGGTGGCAGACCCTCCCTCCTTCCCTGGGATGGCAGGGGCTGCCACAGAAGGGTTAGCAGATTGCAGAAGCTAGTAACAAAACGCTGTGTCCTTGTGCCTCGCAGTCTCACTCATGTCGCCATTCAGGTGTCATTCCCTGCCTGCCAGTGCTCACACTCCATGTTCACCAGGGTGGCTCTGGCATTGCTGTTCCTCATGAGCAGCTTGTTTCTGTCTTGCACACATAACCAGAGGGGCTGGAAAGGATGCTTGTGGTGCTGAGCTGTGATCCCTGAAAGGCAACACCATGTTGTGGGGCAGATGGAAGCACAACTCTTGCAGTAATTCCTTGTAAAATCCAGAGCAGTATTTCATAGCCAGAAGCAGCATCTTAGGAATAGGAGATACGTGTATTTGTTCTTCCTAAACACTTGATACTTGGTAAGCTTAGCTCTGTCCAGGTAGTACAAACTGGGGACACAAGGTAGCATCACAGAGTGTCTCTACAGTGTATCAGTGGATAAAGCTATAAAGAAATCCAAGGGAAGAAGAGACTGGTGGGTTTTGCTTGTCCTACAGCAGCCCTGAAATGGACCAGCTGTACTGGTTTGCCTGTCTAAGTTGTTTTACTCCTGAAGAGCCTGCAGTGTAAGGCTACTGTGGTGCTAAGTGATTTTCACAGCAATTGTTTTACCAGCTCAAGCTAGAGAGCCTCTGGCTCCCAGCCTGACACTCCTCCTGCATTGCTTAACAAGGAAACAGCATCTCAGGCATGTTTGCTGCCTTGCCTGAGAGTAGGTGAAATATTGGTAGCTCTCTGGTGTGCGTCTGGCTCATGAAAGCTTTGGTAGCCTACCCCTTGGAGGTGGTTGGGGATTTTGAATAGCCAGGGATGAACAAGAGCCAGCCTGGGGAGAAGAGAGACACCTGGATCATCTTTGTGTGGTCAGAGTTCAGCACGGCACCGGGAGCTGCTGGAAATGGAGCCAGTCCTGGGGCTTGGAGGAAAGCATGTTGAAGTGTGCACGAAGTCCACACTTGGGAACTCTGGTCTGTGTTCCCTGGGAGACTGTAAGCCAATTCCTTGTTCTAAAGTTAGCTGTAATTAGCTCACCAAGTGCTCGTTGATTGCATGTTATTGAGGTGTGCGTTTGAGGTAGGTTTGACCAGAGCTGGGTGTGCAGCCCTGACTAGAGGGGAGCATCTCCAGGCTCCTTGCTCCTCGTCCCGGCAGTTGGGCCCTGGGACTCTCCCTGGCTGGGTCCCTGACACCCTCTAGTGGAAGTATTTATATTTAATATTTCAAGAGCTTTGAAAACTTGGTGGTGGTTGTGAGCACCCTGTGCTTAGCAGCCCACCCACCACTGAGTACCTATCTCAGTGCCCTCTGGAGTGACCTGTGGTTTGGGGACTAACAGGAGATGCTGTATTTCTTGTTCTTATGTGCTGTAAGTACAAGCTCAATGCTGTCAGCTGTGACTGGCTCAGGGATGGTGGTAGTGTAATAGGTTTCTTCCCAGAAATTGCTTTTCAGTTGCTCATATCCTTGTCCAGCCTCTTGCTGCCAAATCTAACCTTGATGCTGAAGCGAAGGAAGTTCTGCTGACACTTCTGGAGGCTCATGACAGCTGCAGAGATGGACTTGTGTCGGAGGACAAGGAGGAAGCAAGGCTGGATGCTGGGGGAAGTGCAAAGCACTGGGTGGCACGTTGAAAAGAGGGAGAAACAAGCAGGAGCTGTGTGAGAGAGAGTAGGCAACACGTTGTGTCCAGCAGCATCCCTCTCAGCTCTGACTCAGGTGTGGCTCTTCTCCCCTTCACCCAGTGAAGTGATTCTTTATCTAAGCTCACCCTTGCTTTCAAGTGAAGTTCAGCTCGTAGAGTGTCCCCAGAAAGCCTGGTGCTTCCTGTGGCAGGTGGCTGCGGGATGAATGTGGGCAGCTCGGCTGGCAGCAAAGCCAGGGCTCCCGGGTGAGCACCATGCAAAGAGTTTACTCACGTCCTGTTATGCAATCTGGTGTCTCTGAAGCCTGAGCAGGGCAACTGGCTTGGGAGGAACTTCTCTTCAGATAATGCACCTTCCCATGTGCTGTGTGAGCTGGTGAGCGGCTTCACAGTGGTCCCTGCTTGATTTTCGCTCTGTGACTTCAAGCCCTGGTCTGCTCCAGCCCTGGTAGGCTAAATTGTGCCTGTAGCCCTCTTGTTGGTGCAGGCCAGCAGGGTCTGTGCCTGGGGGTGGCATGTGAGCCCCAGCAGACCTGTGTCTCTGCTGCAGGAGTCCCCAGTGCCCCACAGCACTTAGAACGAAATGCTCATTGGGCTTCTGAAACAAGCTGTGACCTGCTGCCATGTTCAGCTGCCTCTGGAGAGCAGCATTTTCCCCTTTCTCCTACCAGCCTTCCCCCTCCCCAAACCTAGTACCCAAGGGGCATCTTGCAGTGTAAATAAAACAGTTGGTTAGTTCATCTTTGGCCAAGTTTGAGGGTGGTGGTGCAAGGCACAGAGCCTTCTTGCTGGCCCAGCCACCTCAGAACTCTAGCTTGTCCCTCTCTGATCAACTGATCTTTAGAAACTGAGCTTTCATTTAACAAACAGGTCTCTAGTCCTCCAGGCTAGGAAGGTAATGCTGACTGAATGCATGTCTGTTCCAGGGTGATTTAAGACAACAGCCTCACCGATTCCTCTAACCATGAGGATGTTGGTTGACTCTTTTAACCAGAAGAGCAGGAGAAGTGCAGCACAGTGTGTCAGGTGTTACCACAGTTAAACTACAGCTTTAACCTCACGCTGACACCTCCTGATTTTTCTCCAGGAGGGCATTTTGCAATAACTTGCCCATGTGGTATAAAAGATGCTAACCCTTCAGCCAGGTTATGACCTGGAAATACAAAGTCATGGTGCCAGCTGGCAAAATGACACCCATGCTAACCTCCAACCTGCTCAGGGAATGGTGTGGCAAGCGCTAGCCTGAGGCCCAGCCTTCAGACAGGCTTCTCAGCATTACTCAGTGGGAGTGAGCAGCTCTGTGTCTGCTAAGCCAAGTTCCTGTACCCTACTGCATGACCTGGCTTGTCCTGCAAAGCCAGACAGGCTCCTGGGGTCAGCAGCTCTCTGCTTTTTGCCTTGTTCTTACCCAGAGAGCAGCTGTGCTGCTGAGCAGGGCTGGGGAGCACACGGGAAACTGTTGGGGTGTGCAGGGCTCTCAGATCAGGGGAAGGACAGGCACACTCTCCTCACAGATGCCTGATTTTACCCCATAAGCTGCTGCGTGCAGGGTGGTGTAGCAGGGAGCTCTGCTTTCAAAGCTTCTCAGCGGGGAAGTCACTCCAGCAAGATGATGATCAGGTTTAATTTATTTAAATAACATATGAAAAGTTGTAAGAGCCTGTGGCTGGAGGGCAAAGAGAAAGAAGCAGCACAGCTCTGGAAATTATTCAGTAATGTTTGAAATGAGAAGTTTAAAGCATACTGTGCAAGCAGTGGGAACTGGCAAGGTTGGTTGCTACTGTCACCACTGGTTTAGGAGTCAAGGGAAGGGGGAAAGGTGAAGCAAGCAGGATCCTGACTGGTCTGCCAGAAGCTATTGACAGTGGATGGGAATGGAGCTCCAGTGAGAAAGATGAGGAGAAGGGCAAGAGTAGGAAATGTGGCCACAGGGACAGAGGCAATAGCCTACTGTGTAAGCAGCCTTACAACGTACTTTCCCTGTCAGGAGCAGTAACCTGGGGAGTCAGTATGTGGTAAAAGCAAATGCTTCCATCCAGACTGAATGTAAGATTTCCCTCTCGTTTACTCCAACTCATGTCTTTTTTTTCTTTCCCCTCTTCTGTTTTTGACTTTTCTGCCATAAATAATCCCAGTGGTTGTCTTCACTGCAGCTCATCGCTTTCTGTAGCACTGCCTGAATGAAACAGATGCAGCTTCTGGCAGCTCAGCTAATTTTGTCAAACCATCCAGTGCTGTCAATGAAACTGAACTGAGATATGTTAATTATATTCCTCTGGTACGTGGCAAAACTGTGCGCATTAAGAAGCTTGCTAACACTGCCTTGTGTGCAGAGCTGGAGAGAAGGTTTACATTCTTCTTTCCACGTGATGTTTCTTGAGACAGCAAAGTCTAGGAAGGCTTCTTTATAAAAGTCTTATCTTCTGGTGGTAGAACCTGTTGCTAAAATCAAGCAAGTTTGAGGGACTGCAATTTTTTTTTTTCATCCTGATTTTAGCAGCTATACTTTCTTTCCTCTGGTTAATCAACTGGAAAAGTAGCCAGCAGTTGTATTACCAAGTACCTTGACGTGCCTATGTCCCAGGAGCAGGTGTTGGTCAGGATGCAATTGCATTGCTGCCCTCAGAGAAGCCAGTTCCCTCTGAATGCAAGAAACCCGTTCGCTTGGCCTGAGGGGGTCATTTAAAGATGAAACAATATAAACAAAGGAGAGGCAAATTGGATGTCCTGACTTTATGAGAGAAGATTAAAGGAACTAAGTATGTTCAGTTTGGCCCCACCAGTGATGGGGGGGCAAAGACTGTACCAGGGCTAAGGAGAAGCTGAAGGATGTGGGCAAGACCCTCTTGTCACAAAGCATGCTGGGGACACAGAGCGTGTTGGGGGACACACGATGAAGGGGAGGCTGCTCGTGACAAAATGCCTCAGTGGAAAGTGGATAATAAACTGTGCTGCTCTGTAACATGATGTAAAACCTTGTTCAATTGCTGGGGCCCATTGAGCAGGAATTTAAGCACTGCACTGGAGTGTGTGCAGCAGGTCGTGGTCTTTCCCTGCTGAGGGCTTTGGGGGCGATTCCCCTCTTTTTAGGGGCTAGATGTGAGTTCATAGGGCCTTGCTAACACATCATGATTAATTGCCGCTGTAAAAAGAAATCCCATCTCTGTTTTAGCACGTCTGGGCTTTGGACTCAGCATTTTGGCATTGCTAACTCCAGGTCTGTGTTTCCCTGTCCCCCTTTGCTGCAGTGATCCCCGACTCGCTGCGAGTGACGGCGGTCCCGCAGACACTGAACAAAGTGGAGCATGACTCCCTGGAGCTCAAGTGCGAGGTGTCCAAGAGCACAGCCCAGCACAGCCACGTCTCCATCGCCTGGTACCGGCAGCGAGGCAGCGAGGCGCCCGTGGAGGTCGTCTCCCTCAGCCGAGACTTCGTCCTGCGGGCTGGCAGTGCCTATGCCCAGCGACAGGCCATGGGGGATGTTCGCTTGGACAAAGTTGGGGAGACCACCTCAAAGCTCACCATCTACAACCTCCACCCATCAGATCAGGGAGAGTTTTACTGCGAGGCAGCAGAGTGGATCCAGGATCCGGACAATTCTTGGTATGCCATGACCCGCAAGCGCTCTCAGGGCGCCATCGTCAACGTGCAAGCCACTGGTCAGTGTCTCCTCTGCCTCTTCTCACCTGGCTGGGCAATGGGAGGATGTGGAAAATAGGGCTGCTCCTTGTTAGGTGGCTGGGATTTGGCTCCCTGCTTTGTCATGTGCCCCACTTGGGAGGCTGCTGGCAGAGTGAAGCAGAGCAAAGGAGGGCCCAAGCACTGCCTGTGGGCAAGCCAAATGTCAGCAAAGAGCAGCCAGGGACAACAGGGCAGCAAGGGGGCTTGGGTGGCAGGCCCTGTCTCCTGACATGGTCAGCGATCTGGGGCTGACACAGAAGCTAAAACAGACACCTTAAGCACTTGGTGCTAGCAAATATCATGAGAATTTTGGTGAGTGAGGAGGTAAGAGTGAGACAGCACAAAATTAAACTAAAACTTTAAGCAAGTACTTCTGTATTGCACAATGTCCATTTGCAAGTTAAAATCCTTCTCCTAGCCCACAGTGCAGGTTCCTGCTAAGGATCTAAAGATCCAGCTGTGCTCTTTCTTCCTCTCTGATATCCCCAAAAGCTCTACTTCTTGACTCTGACTGAGCAGGGTGTGCATAGGACTAGGCTCCAGGACATATTCCACAGTGCCACTGGATGCTGATGTCACATCAGAGCTGTTCCCAGGAGGAAAGGCTGGAGGAAATGGTTGTGACTGAGGAAGACTTGCAGCTCTTTCCTGCTGGAAGGAAGCTGCCTCCCTGGCAGGTGTGACTTCTCACAGCAAAAGCAAGTCCCTAACCCTTCCACGTGTGGATGCGCGTGTCCAAGGGATGTTGGCCATCCAGGGAGTAGCAAGTTGTAAAAACCTTGCATGAGTAATGCTGACACGAGTTGGTCTGTCTCTCCCCAGATAAAGAGTTCAGTGTCCGGCTGGAGACGGAGAAGCGGACGTACATCGTGGGTGAGCCAGTGGAGTTTCGGTGCATCTTGGAGGCTCAGAATGTCCCTGACCGCTTCTTCTCCATCTCATGGGCCTTCAACAGCTCCCTCATCGCCAGCCTGGGACCCAATGCTGTGCCAGTGCTCAACAACGAGTTTGCCCAGCGTGAGGCCCTGGGCCAGCTCAAGGTAGCCAAAGAAAGTGACAATGTGTTTGTGCTGAAGATCTACCGTCTCCGCCTTGAGGACAGTGGCAAGTACAACTGCCGGGTGACCGAGCGGGAGAAGACCGTGACAGGGGACTTCATCGACAAGGAGAGCAAGCGGCCAAAGAACATCCCCATCACTGTCATGCCACTCAGTAAGTAGAGACTTGCCCATCCCATCCTGGGGCCGTTGCTGTACTGGGCAGCCAGCTGCTGAATCCGTGATGTGCCCAGACAATGGCGGTGGGGCAGAGGGAGGATAAGAGTTTGAATGTTGTGGAGGCTTGGAATCCCAACTGGCAAGATTTGTTTTTGTCATTGGGAAGGAGGAATATGTATCAGGTTTGTAGGTGGGGAATCATGCCCCCACCTTGGTAATGACACCAAGCTAACAGTTTTGTCCTTGAGCTGAAGGTAGATGTGACAGCCTCTGACTTGATCCTTTCACCTCTCTACTCTCCTTGCTCCACAGGGAGCTGGGTGCTTCAAAGTATTCAGTAGGTGTAGTGGGGAGACTGACTTGGCCTTGGTTTATCCTAAGAGCTGCTAGGTTCCTGCAGGCTGTTCAGTGACAGTTGCTCAGCTGTCTTGCAAGACAGCTATACTGGGAGAAACCATGGTTTGTGTGCTCCTTGAGCCCCAATACCCAAAACTCTGTCCTGGTCACTGTGTGTCTGCCAGCTCTGGTGAAAACTGCCTGCCAGAGTCTTGCCTGAGTGCCTTTTGTGTCTGTCAAACATGATAAATAACAGGATTTAAAGGAGAGGGTCCACTGACTCATTCCTTGTTTTGCTCTCTGAAATTCAGGTAGCCGTGGCATGATGAACCATGTTTGTGTTACCCAGGCTACCCTGGCAGAGGGTGGCTGAAAGAGGATTTCGTGCCATATTTGTCTCCTATTTCCTGGGTTTGTAGGGAAGTGCAATTCTTTCCTCTAGCATTTTTTCCCTCTCCTCATTTCTCCAAAAGAAATTCTGTTTCTTTTCTTTCCTACCGATATTTGGTCTCATTTGTTTGGCTTTGAAAATTACTCTAGGTAGAAATCTTGCAGTGGACAAATGTATAAAATGTAGTGCTCCTAGGCACAGCCATCTTTCAGAGAGATTTCATTCTTGCCATTTGATAAATCACCAGCGCTAGGAACAAACGTGATGATTTTTCAAGGGTGCTAAGTGTCCATAACTCCGACGGAAGACAGCAGGAGTAACCAGCACTCAGTATCTCTGAAAAACCAGCATAAAGCCTTCCATCTCTGGGAAGCTCAAGATACTAGATTTTTTTTTTTTTTGTGCTTCCAAACAGTGATAGCTAACTGCAGTTTAACTAGCTGTGGGATTTTGGGAGAGCTTCTCCCAAAAGGTGTTGTAGGAACAGATGTGGCAAGATGGTGTTCAGAGTGACATGAATTGAAAAGCCCAGAGAGCTGGAAGCTTTTTTTGGCAAAGCCAGTTGCATGCAGTGCATATTGTAGCAACAGAAATGCCCTCAAGTTTTGCTGAGATCCCATCCTGGACCTGTGACCAGAAGACACGGCAATGTCTCGTGAGCCGCAGGCTCCCAGCTTTGGCCTACACCTGCTTTGAGTGTGCAAGTCACCAGGAGCAGCTCGCTGCCCACAAGCTGTTTTTGGATGTGGTCACGCATGAGGTTAAGACGTGCCTGGACCCAAACGTGTGGGCAGTTTCCTGCACCTGGTAGAAAGCGTCTCTGGCCAGCAGCGTCCTTGCGGACCGAGAAGTGGCGAGTGTGTATCATCTCCCCTGTGTGTATGCGTTTCTCTCCTTAGAGACCAGCATCTCCCTGGAGATTATCAACAACGCCAGCAATGTCTTGGAGGGAGAGAGCCTGCGCTTTGGCTGCAACGTGCGCTCGGGCTTCGGGCCCCAAAGCCGCCTCTCCGTCACCTGGCAGCTGGTGGACAAGCTGAACCGGCGCAGTGAAATCGTGCGTCTGGATCGGGAGGGCACCCTGCACCCCGGCCCCTCGTATGCTGAGCGCAGCAGCTATGGGGGCATCCAGGTGGAGCAGGTCCGGCCTGGCTCCTTCACCCTGGAGATCTTCAACAGCGTCAAGGCGGACGAGGGCCACTATGAGTGCCGGGTGGCCGAGTGGACACGGAGTCTGGATGGGGAGTGGCAGATGGTTGGGGAGCGGCACGCGGGCACCCCGGTGTCCATCACTGCTCTAGGTGAGTACTTGAGGCACGGCAGGCCGCGGAATTGTGCTCCCCGTGTGCCTGGCCATCCCGTAGAAGGTCACCTGCAAACAACTGAGGCTGCTGTCAGCACCCTTGCCCTTGCTTGCCAACAGAATGGAGGTACCCAGCAGCTACCCACAGCTCCTGGTACAAAATGCCTGCATGCACCATTGTGTGCGGGGGCAAAGGCTGAGGGGTGGCTGTGGCTGGCTGGAGCAAAGCAGGGGGTGGATAAGGAGAGGGACAGTGCTTCCAGCATCCTTTGGAGGGCAGAGGCTGCCGGTCCCATGACACGTTCCCCCAGCATCAGAGTGGTCATTGCAGTCCTGGTGCTCCACTGGCAGCCTGAGGGCATCAAAGTCTTCTTTCCTGCCCTGGGTAAACCTTACCTCTTTTCACCAGACCAGGAGAGCAAAATCCTGGGCCTCTGTTGGCCCTGCCTCCTAAAGTGGTGAGCATCTGTGACAGCATCAGAAGGCTGCAGAAAGTGAGAGCTCGGAATGAGCCTCACTGCCTCTGCAACTGCAGCGTTGTCCATGACCAAGCTGAACTTGTACCTGGAACCATTGCAGCTGTTGCTCTGCTCTGCCAAGGGGCTCCTCCATTTCAAACACAGTGAAACTATATCAGTTTAGGAGAGGTCAGGCAGGCAGGGCATTAGGGATTTTGAATGGATTGTGAATTACTTTGGTTCTGCTCTGGCCTTGCTATATAAAGTCCTGGCCTAGTTCCCAAAGTGATGTGCGGGAGGCTGAAGAAGGGATGACGACTTCTACTAGGCCACTGATTTGTAGAATGCCAGGACTAAAACAGTTGGGGAACTCTATTGGTAGGTCAAGATAGGAATTTTGGGGGGGGTTTGTGTAGTTTTTTGGTTCTCTGCAGTATTAATCTTAACCATTGACAAGACCTATGAGACCAGACTTCAAAGTTTTATTGTATTCTGATTAAAATCTTGCTTTTTTCCTCCTGTCTTCCCCTTCACTTTTGATCTTTTTTTCAGAGGCTGTTTTGACTAGAGCTAGAAATCTTTTCTCTATAGATTGCAAAAGCAGGTAGAGATGTTTGTAAAGAACTAAAGAAAAATTCTCATCTGGTTTCAGTAGTGTCTTCCTCATGAGATCAGCAGCATTTGGCCTGCTACAAGTCCCAGATATCAGCCCTTCTCTTTATTCTGCTATGTGAAGAGATTAAGTGCTGAGATTTTAAAATGTAACGTTTTTACTCTTGTTAAAATTTAAGATGCTCAGAATTGCACAGCAATTTCAGAAGGTATGATGGAAAGGTAGTTGTCCCTCATCCTCTGCTCCTCAACCCAGAGAAATCACTGGCTGTTGAGCGTGTTCTGTCAAGTCCTAAGAAATTCCTAGGTATCTTCCTGTGACTAGCAAAGCTGAAGTAGCTCATAAAAATATAATAGGGAAACTACCGAGTATTGTTTCATTGCTGCTCAATCTGATATTTTTTTGTTCAGCGTAATGGTTTTTAAACATCTTGAGAAACTCAAGTGGCAGGTGCTAAGAAAGAGCAAGACAGGTTTATGGCTTCAGAAATTGCTAGTTAAAAAAAAATGCAGTAAATTTAGTGGCACATTTCAGGCTAAGGTCTAATCGTTTGCCAGTCTGCCAGGATAAGAAACTCTTTAGCTGAACCAGCACAGATGATGTTCAAACCCATAAATCTACCTATAGGGTGATTGAAAAGCGATAGCCAGGAGAGAGGATGTGCTGTTGAATGAGACCAGATGTCCCTGAACTTCTGATGATCTGGAGTGCATGGCAATGACTTGAGACCCTGGCTGGCCATGGAAAAAGTGGGCAGGGGAGTGCTGTACTCTGGTAGAGAAGTTTTTTAGAAAATCCATCCACTTTATGCATGGCTTCTCTCCTTTTGTGCCAAGTCCAAAAGAAGAAGCACCTTTGCCTATTAACCTAAGTGCTGTGACCGTGTTGGTGAAGTCAAGGACCTGAGAAACACGCCTGGCTTTCGCACAGCAGTTGGGACTTCAGAAGTCCCTTCATAAAGCTTCCCTGCCCATGCTAAGTGGAGAGTAAACTCGTTAAAGTCAGCTGGTCTTGGTAAATTTAAGTTGGCTTTCTAGAGCCATCCTGGCTGGGCTGAGCTGGGCCTGGTAACACGCTTGCCAAGGCAGGAGGTCTGAAGATAAAGGCTTATGTGGTGATGGGACGCAGCAGTCCTGTAGGGGAGACAGCCTGGGTCTTGCACTCCTCTCCTGGGTGATCACTGAACATGTTGCAAGAGGCTTTAATCCCAAAGATTGACCTGTTTTCTCAGTAACTGCATGTCCTGGAGCTCTGGCACGGTGTCACCGTGGAATTGCAGGGCACTTGCTAGAAGTGTGCAGATACCATGATCTCCGTGTTGTGGCTGCTCTGGCCCACAGCAGCAGCTCTCAGGGTTGCAGTGACCTCCTGGCTCATCTCAGTCTGTGATTTCAAGCCAGTGGCAGGCTGAAGCTCCATGCTGATCCAGAAAACATTCCTGTTCCTACTGGGCACTGTCTGGGGTCTCCCCAAGCAGCGGTGGCTCTCCTGGGAGCTGGGTTGGTCAGCACTGCAGGGAGTGGGAGGAGAACTGTCTGTGGGACATCCCATAGAGCCTCCCAGGAAGGGAGTGCTTCCTGGGGATGTTGCCAGAAGAAGACAAGGCCCCTGCTGAATCTGCTGGTTCCACTGAAGTGATTGGAAGAGAAGAAAATATTTCACTCTGCAGCTTGGAACAAATGAGCAATGGAAATATTCTGACCCAAATGTAAGCCTGACAGGCTTACAGTTGACTAACTGGGAATATGTTATCTTCAAATTACTAATGGACTGCTGATTTAAACTCCCCAAAACAAAGTGCTGGGGGTAGACAGGTCAAAGTGTATTGACTGGCCTGCAGAGTGGCAGACATGTGAGGATAACTGCATAAAGCTGTCTTGGAGCTGTGATCTGGAAGAGAACAAAAGCCGAGCTGTGTGAAGAACAGGAGCAAACAGCTTCTTATTCATTTGCCTGCATCCTAGGGTTTTGTAACCACTGTTATCTCTATGATGTGTGAATGAAGGCTACTACTTCTTGCTTTCCTCGTTTTTCCTTCATCTGCAGCAATCAGCCGCAGACCTGGGGTAGGGGACAGGGTGAGACCCACTGCCCAAGAGGTGGATGTGAATTGTGGAGTCTGAGAGCAGCTAGGCTGCTGCTGTGTAGCTGCTCTGCCAGATGCTGCTCTTTTGCCTCTGTGCTGCTGTGTTTCCATACAGAGCTTTGGCAGCCTGCAGAGCTGGCTGGCCACTCGGATCTTAGGGGAATTCCACTCCTCTGGGCAGAAATCGAGCACAATCCTTCTACTGCTGCAGCCAATGTTCAGGCAGTCACCGTTATTGAGGCACTTAAGTGTGTTTTCACAGCTGCTTTTAATGCCACGTTGCAATTGCAAATGAGAAGCTGACACAAAGCACGCATGAGCTGGTGATTGTTCCAGGCCTTCAGCTGGATGACCACGCTCTAGCTTTTGCATGCCAGCAGCAGAGTCTCGTTAGGCAGGCATCTCTCAAAGCCCTTTCCTCTCTTTCCACAGAGGCCGGCTTTGCCGTCACGGCCATCTCCCGCACCCCCGGCGTGACCTACAACGAATCCTTTGACCTCCAGTGCATCATCAAGCCCCACTACCCGTCGTGGGTACCGGTGTCGGTGACGTGGCGTTTCCAGCCGGCAGGCAGCACCGAGTTTCACGACCTGGTCACCTTCACACGCGACGGCGGGGTCCAGTGGGGGGACAAGTACACGGGTTTCCGGACCCGCACGGCCATCGAGAAGGCCGAGTCCAGCAACAATGTGCGCCTGAGCATCAGCCGGGCGAGTGACACGGAGGCCGGCAAGTACCAGTGCGTGGCTGAGCTCTGGAGGAAGAACTACAACAGCAGCTGGACCAGGCTGGCAGACAGGACCTCCAACCTTCTGGAAATCCGGGTGCTGCGGCCAGGTGAGTGCCAAGAGGGCATGAGAAGGGCTGGGAGAGGCTGTTGTGGGAATGGGGTATGTACTGGTGCTGTGGTGGTCTCTCCTGAGTTAGGACTGCTCCCTGATTGGGGCTGATGTCTCACAGTTGTAGTTGGCTTGGGTGGAACTGCTCCGCTCTTCAGCTTTAGATATGTTGGAGCTCCTTTATCCACCTCTGTGTAACTGGGTCCTCTCTTTGCTCCTTGTGTGCTATTAATGGGGTTTTCTTCTTGGAAGCAAGGTGGATGAAGCTTAGTCCAGTCTCTAGACTGTTCTCGTGAGACAGGTAGTTTTCAGGTTGCCATCTCCATTCATCATGGCAGACTAACCCAGGGAAGAGAGGAGAGGAATGGAGCAAACAGGATCAAAGCAGAGAGACATGTTCCCACCAAAGCCTGCCCATGCACTTGCACCATGGGCAAGGTGCTGCAGCTGTGGTCTAGTAACTGATTTCATCTCTTGTTCTGTTAGAGGCACCTTCAGAAAGTGACGGTGATCCAAGAGCCTGACTTCCATCCCCACTAGAAATTGGGCTGTTTCAGCTGGAAGTCACCAAGGCCATGGGTGCCCATACAGACCTGAACAGGTTATTGCTGTCTTGGCCTTAGGGCTAGAATTGATCTTTGGAGTGAGGCTTTTAACACCTTCAAGACTATTGGCTCAGGTCCTTCCTGCATGTTAGACTTTCTTTTATATTTTTCCCATCAGTATCCCCTTTCATACTCTGCTCCACCTTCTCCAACCCATAACATGTCTTTAGGAAAGTCAGGGGATGCTGTGAACTCCAGGCACCTCTTGAGCTCTCCAACATCCTTCTTCCCTCTCTCATCCTTGCCCTCATCTCCATGTTAATCTTCTCCATTTATCTTGATTATCCTGCCCTGTAGTACATGTTTTACTGCTTGCAAGGTCAGGTTGGGGATGTTCATCATTTTAGCTTATTTCCCTAGGAAACAGTGTTGAATACATATGGTCCCTGGAGTAATATGCTTCTTCACAGCCCTGTGCATGCATATCTGTGTGTGAGAGGAGGGAGAAAGAGAAATCCTTGATAACAGCTTCCAGAAGAGAGCCTGAGTGTCACAGCTCAGGGTGCAAGCAGGACATTCAAACAGTGCTCTGGCAGCCAGTTGTTCTCTGCTGGAGCAGTACCCATCAAGTGATGCCTTAACAGAACAAGCTGTCTAGGTCTCCATGGCTTTTACCTCTCTCTATTTCCCAGCTGCTCAACAAACTACTGCGACACAAATCTTAGCTGTCAGTTCAATGAGCCTTGCATAATGTTTGAGGCTTTATGGCTCACAAGTGGGGATGGAAGCGAAGAGGGACTCCTCAGAGCGTTCCCAGCACCACAGTTGCACTCTCTCTGTGTTTTGTTTCCATGTCTCAGGCAGCCTCTGGGAGCGGATGGCTGATGTTCTACATGAATGAAATGTTGGCAGTCCTACCAGTGACTGCTCTGGTTCTCTCTGGTTTTGCAGGCTGCAGAAGGTTGTGTTGTGTCATTGCCAGGTCTTTGGCTGGATAATCTCCAGAGAGGATCCAGGATGATGTGGGAGATGCCTTCCTCAGACACTTCTGGAAGAATGTCCTAGAGCCCCCACAGTCAAACCTGTGCTGATGAAGTGGGTGCTGGTTTTCAGATTAATATCCAGAGCTTCTTCAGTAGGGGTCATTCAGGACCCCTGAATGAGTGAGCACCTGAGAGCAGTCTGTGCCTCTACAGCCGCCTCAATCTGAGATAATAACTTCAGGCTGCTATTTGGTGTCTCAGTCCTAGCTCTCTCCTTTCCCTTGCCATTAGCCATGGGCTTCTGCCTTGACCTATATGCCAGTAAGTTTGGGGTGAACCACCTCCACTACTGATCCACTAAAGGGCACTATAAAGAAGGCTTGTCTGGAGTTCTTTTGGCAAACAGAGCCAGCAGGTGTTTCCAAATTGTAAGTTAATGTTGGGATTCTAGTTTCCTCTTAAGCCCCTGCTCCCTGTTTGTCAGAGTGATCTTTCTCTTGGACAGGTTCCAGGTTCAGACATGGCAATCAATAGATGTCAGCCTTTAAAGTGTGTTCAGGTGAGAAAGGTAAAATAGTGGCTGTCTGATTGCTTCATTAATCTCCTCGCTTTGTGAAATCCCACATCCTCAAGGAACAGGGTGCTGGAGCTTCTCCTGGAGTGTCGTTTTGCCATTTCAATGCTCAGGCTCTCTCTCTCCTTGACACTCAGTGGGTACTGCTTGTAGATGTCATCTGTGCTGAGTGGTAACTGCAGAGGTGGCAGTGCTGTTTTTGCATGTATTAATGTGGCTGCAAAGTAATTTCACCTACAGCTATCTCATGGCCCACAGGTAATGCTGAGGGAATGTCAGCAGCTTGAAACATCCTGTCCTTTTCTACTCCCAGGAAGAAATGAGCAGTATTTGAGAAACGAAACACATAAATTCTGAAGGAGGGAGTGAATAAGGCAGGTAATGGCAGCATTAGCCCAGCTCTGAGTATAAGGTCTGTACGTGGGAATGGCACAGGTGTCCTGCATGACATCTGGAGCCACATTTGGCCTTTGAGTGTGACATTCCTGGTCCCTTGGGCATGAAGCTGTTCTAGGGACTTGGCAGTGTGAGGAAATGCCCTGTAAAGAGTGCTGGCTGTATGTGTGAGAACTTACAGGCAATTTAGGTATCATGAATACTCAGCAGCAGCAGCAATGGGTTCTAAGCTCCCTTCTATGACCTGCTCCTCAGTGTCATGCAAACCTACACACCTTGGGTTGCAAAGTAGAGGAAGGGTTGTGCAGAAGTAGGGGCACACAGGCCCAGATAACTTGTGTGTGCTTTGGAGGGGGAAAGACCTGCACTGCTTTAGGGCAAGTGCTGGGTTTTAACTTCCGTAGGTTGAGGCAGAAATCCAGGCTGGTGTGGGGGTCTGTTGGACATGATTGTGGACCAGACTGGCTAGGTTGCCTAGGACTGCTTGATGTCCTTCCAGTGCAGTGCTTTCCTTTTTACGTCCTTCTCTCAAGCTGCCTTTGTTTCTTGGTGAGCTCATCTTGTAGCAGAAAGGGAGGAACAATAAAAGTATGTCTCAGTTCACGCCAGCTGCTTCCCTGAAACCAAAGCTGGCAGGAGACCATGCACAGGAATGCAGGCTGAACTTGGAATGAGCCCTAAGTGCAGGGGTGGAGACTTCATTCTACCCACATCCTTGTGTTTGGGGCTCCCCTTCCACTGCGGTATCTGGCTTGCCTCTTGAAAACCTGGTTCTTTCATCCCTGAGGCCATCATCCCTTTCCCCCTGAGGGTTCACCACCATTTTCCCTTCTAGAGACATTGCCTTGCCCTTTGCCTTGCCTCTTTCCAGTTGGAGAAGAGCATCCACCATGCAAGCTTTACCAGACTGATCTGCAAGAGATCTGTCAGGATAGCTGTGTCCTGTCCTTGGAGAGGCACTCTCTGGCACTTACAGATCTCTTAGGTTTTAGTGGAAGCAGAGGTACAGGTGGTTCCTTTTGAATCCAGGTGCCCCTGGAAATGTTTGGATTTGGGCTGAGCTCTTAGGGCTCACACTGGGATGCCAGCTGACCTCACTTTCTCTTCCCCCTTCCTCACAAAGCATGGAAGGGAAACACCACTTAGACTCTGGGTCTTGCCTGAGGGAAGGTGGTAGATAGATGCATGTGGGTTAAGTGGAGACCCAAGGCAGGCTCTGTTCCCATCTCCTCCTTGGATCTTGCTTCTCCCTGCCAGGTTTTCAGGGATAGAGTGGTTGAGACAGCAGGTGCTGTCTGGGAGCAGTGTGTGTCTGTGCAGTCTGCAGGACTCAGACGAGGGCAGCAGACAGTCTCTGGCAGCACAGTGCACAATGAGGACTGTGCTGCAATCTGGGCAGGCCAGGGTGTCTGGGCAGGGCTCCCTTTTGGCAAGGAGGCTTGAGCAGATTTGTGCTGGTGTATTAAGTTGCCATTGTCCTCGTGTGTGTTACCACACTTACCATTCCCCTGCAGCACAAGTGAGGGGTGATTTGGCAGAGCTTTGAGAGGGCCTGAGTGCTGGGGAGTCTTTGTGGCAACAGCAGAACAAAAAAGCAGGGCTTTCACACAAGCAGGAGGTTGTGGCAACACCACCACCCCCAGGACACCACCTAAGCCCCGTCATACTCAGGCACAGACCTGCAGTGCTCCCACTTCCCCATGCATCTTCTCACCCCTCTGTCCTTGCATTGTCCCTTGTCCAGCCCCTTTGTGACTAATCCTGGATCCGGGTGCACAGGGAGACGCTGCAATCACCTCTATAAATCTGTTCTCCTGCTGCTAGGTTTTTGACAGTGATGAACATGGGAGGAGGGATGGCAGAGGGTGATAACTGAGCAGACACCGGGGTGCTGGGTTTCTCGCTGCTTTTTTGCAAGCCCGTGTACAGCAGATGGATTGACCTGGGAGCCATCAAGCAAACAAGCCAGCCATGCTCTTCATTAGAGCATTAATTAGCTTCCAGGGGCTCTCCAGGGGCCGCTTCTTAAAGTTTGGTTTATTAGGAGCTGTCAAGTTGAAAACATCATGGAGGGGGAGGGTGGAGGCTTGTGAAGCTGGCCGTGGAGAAGCTGGACATGGCTTCTGCCTGAACCTTATTTCAGAGCAGAGTGAGCCAGAGCTGTGCTTCCCCTGAAACCCTGCACCGAGGTGGGTGAAGAGCACTCTGCCACTCTCCTGCTGTCCACAAGAAACCACTGACATTGGCCTGGCTGTGTTGGGCTAGCGAATGGCCAGAGAAACATAACAAGCAGAGAGTAGAGGACCCTTACCTCTCTGTCCAAGCTCATCCCTGGCAGCCTCAGAGAGACTGTTTGGTATCATGGTTTTCCTTCTTTCTGAAGACTCAGTTAGTGACCAAGCAGGGAATGGTTGTGACTGTGCACACTGGGAATGCTGAGAGGATGAGGAGGGGACAAGGAAGAGGAGAATTGGACAAGGAGACTGCTTTGTGGTAAACAATGCTGGGAGAAGAGGACTGATTTTCAAACAATTACCAAGACACTTGTGGAGTATAAGGAGAGGCTTTCCCTAACAAATGAAAATGAGTTATTACTGTTATTGTCTTTCTTTTAGCTCATTTCTTAGTAATGTCTGTGTGCGAGGAATCCTCTCATGGATGGATGTGAAAGGTGCCTGACACTTTTTGCTTCCAGCAGCATCCAGCAATATAATAAACAAGTTAAAATTAAACAAGGAAAGTTAATGAGCTGGAAACTTCCTTACAGAAGTGCAGTCTGGAAACTTAAGTTTGCTGCTTGCTTCATCCAGGAGTGGTTTTGCTCTGCAGAATAGTTCTGCTTCCCTGCTTTACAGCCGCCTGTTCCATCTGGCAAATAGTTGTACTCCTGCTTGAGTGATGAAGGAGTTCAAGAAGTGCTCAGGAAAGAGGAGGCTGTTCATCAGGAGCTGCATCTGTGGTGCAGAGCATCTCCTCTTCCCTGTGTGCTAAAGGGACTCACTCCTTTCCCTTTACTGCTAGTGGGGTCAGACCTGCTGTTCTGCCTTTCCTGTCAGCTTCCAGCACCTCAACACATAAAATGGAGGGGCTCAGTGTTGCATGACCCAGGGCTGTCCCCTTGCATAGACTTGTGTTAGTGACCCAGTTGGAGCCCTTTTTCTTTTCCAGTAGAGGTGGGTTTGATTCTTCTACTCGTACCCCTGGTAGTCTCCTACCCCTACCCATTTGCCCTGGGGAGCTCTGTTCCTACACTTGCCATGTACTCTGGGACAGATTTCCCACTTAGATTTGCTGTCATCTCCTTGGCACAGTTACTTATCCCAAGCCAGCAGCCTGGGATGCTTTTTCTCCACACTTAGCCATCACACCCTGCTCCAAACATCCTCTTCCTCCATCTATGTCCATGTACCATCACTGTCACACACACCTGAGAACTTCTTCTTGCTGCCACTCTGGGGTTCACCTGTGAGTACACATCCATGTGAGGATGCTCTCCCTGCTCTGCTCCAAGCTTCCTGGCTGGCTTGTTGAGCTGGCTGTGATTCTGCACTCACAGATTTTGAGGATGTGCTCTGCCACGTCACTTACGCAGACAAATCTACCCAGTGCAGATCACACGTCACCGTGAGGTTATGTTGTTGTCAGCAGAGCTGAAGTACCCAGAGAAAATGTCATCTTGATTCCACAAAAAAACTGCCACATCAAATTGAGCAGCGTAAGCTGCAGGAGAGGGAGCTGGTGCTGGATGTGCTGCTGCATTTCTGACCCTATACTGGGGATGGGGACACTGGCCTTGTGGAGTCAGAGCTGTGATTCACCTCCTCCTGCCTTTGGTTTTCCATCTGGGAGTAGTAATAGTTGGCTTCTCTGCAGGCTTGCCTGTGAAATGTTTCAGAGCCAAGTGTGTTGAGCTGATTGCAATTGGTTACATTCAGGGTTTCCCTTGGGGCTTCAGCCTGGAAAATGCACCCAAGGGCATGACCTGAGAAGTTGAACTTGTAAGGTGTGAAGTATCTTGAATGCATTTCACGAGGGTGACAAGAGTGGGAAGGCATCTTTGCACTAGTGGGACCCTAAGCTGACTCAGCCTACTCTGTGTGTGCCCACTGATATTACTGCAGGCAGGCTTGCTTTTCAGCCCCCAACAAGACAATGCCAGGAGACCTGGGCTGTATTCAAATTAACTCCATGGTTACTTTTTCAGGACCAATTCTTTCAATTCCATTTCAAAGCACTCTTTGCTTCTCTTTTTGATATCTCCTGAGTGGTTTCGCTCTCCCATTTGCAGCATGCATATACAAAACCATGGTGTCAGCCTGTTTGCAGTCTGTGCACATGCAGCTTTGATGTTGTCTTGAACAGCTTCTCTGCACACACTTCTCATCGATTCTCTGTTTGCTGTCCTTGGACTAAAATACTCTGCAGTGAACAGTACTTAGATGGTGTCCAGCTCTAAAGCTTTGTACATCCCTCATGTCCTTGAAGACTTCAAAAGCAGAGTCAGCAGGGGCAGCCCTTGAGGGAGAGGGAACACTGGTGATGAGTGGGTTTCCAGCCAAGTGTTGACCACCATTCTCCTCCCCCAGGCAGGGGGGTCCCAGCATGACATGGAGCCCCAGCCCCTCATCTGCCCCACTGGTCTTCACGAGGTGAGTGGCCCTGGGGCCAGCAGGCCCAGTGCTGCAGCAGCAGCACAATTTTTCTCTTACTGCATTCTCAGCCTTCCAGTCAGTTGTGCCCAGCCCAGGGGTCCCTCCCAGCACGGCCCATTAGCAGCTTTGGCTGTCCATCCTTGTGCATGGGACCTGTACCATTTTTCTAGCTTCTGTATTGTGTGGAATGCTGCTCCTGGGATGAGAAACTGCATATTCCCCCTCAGTCCTTTGCACAGTCAGACTGTCCTGTTTTGAGAAGAGTGCTGAACAGCCAGGCAGAGAGGTGGTCCAGCTCCAGTTACCCAATTCTCTGCCCCTTGCCTCTTGGTTCAGCTGGTGGTCTGGGTGATCTTCTGCTGGTGGGACACAGCTGCCCTCAAACAATGGCTTTGCTTTTCAGTGAGACAATGACCTGCATAGCCAGATGGTGCAGCAATGCCCACGTAAAGGAAGCAGCTTCCGTAAAATAAACACATCCATTTCTTCCCATGGTGATTTTACCTTTAGAGATTAATAGCACTGTGTCAGCAGAATAAACACTTTTTATATGAATACTTTTCCAGAACTTTGATTCATAAGGGAGTGATTAATTGGGGGTTTCTGCTTTTTCTGCCATTGGTCAAAGACTGAATTCCAGGGTTCACTGAACCTGAGATCTGCTTCCTTAGAGCAAAATGGCAGGCCCCAAACATGCTGAACCTGTGGCTCAGGGTCTTTTATTTTAACATGTATACATAAAAGTTGTCTCTCAGGACCATCTTATTTTCTTAAATAGACATTTGGGATGCTGCTAAAGAAAATTCTTATAGTTCCATATTACAGAGAAGCAGGGAATGCAGATAATGATGGATCTGTAGCCCATCCTTGTCGAAATATTTCCTTGATTCTTCAGAATTCAGGACAATTTATTAAGGAGCATGAGGTGGCTTGTTTCACTCAGTTGTTCAGCCAGTTGTAGAGGCAGCAGCATCATGAGTGTTTAGGGTGCAGATGGAGCTCATGTAGCACTTGGTTGCACAGAAGGAGGAGATCCTCATCCCTGATACTTGCTGCTATCTCCATTGTCCCATCCTATTCCTTGTGCCAGCACCAAGCACACTGTGTGCCAACTCATTTTAGTAAACCTGCAGAAACTATCCCAGTGGAAAGGAGTAGTTAAAGGTGAGTGGAGTGAGATAGTCCTTCTCAGAGGATTTTCTCTTTGCACGGAGAGCTGCACTGACAACCTGGGATGGGCAGGGCTGGTGCAGGCACCATCCAGAAGATCTCCCAGTCCTGCCTACGGTCTGTCTGGAGAGCTTGCTCTCTGGATTGCAAGAAAATGACATTTCACACCACCCTTAGCAGCTCATCTCTCTCTGCCCAGCAGTCAGCTTTTCAGCAGTAGCCTTCAGAAAATACTCAAGTCAAGCACAGTGCCTGCAAAAGTGTGCCGTGCACTACAGGGTGCAGTTGTACTCTTGGCATGTGCCCACACAAAGTTGTCAAATATTTCTGTGACACTCTGTTAGGAAATGCAGCCGTTAATGGCCAGCCTCCAGAAGGCATGGGAGTTGGTGTGTGGCGCTGCTGTGTGTGTGTTACAACTTGCTCTTCGGGTACGTTTAATTGCTTTTTTTTCCTAATTGACAGAACACTCCTTTGTTTGAAATCTTTCTGACAAGGAGTTGATTAAATATCTTGGTATGTTATTTTTTTCTTTCTTTATCCTCGGTGGCTGTAGCTTGGTACTGAATTTATCTTCCAGTGATCCTATCTCCATATTTTAATTTACAAGTGATCAGTGAGCCGTATATTGTTTTCTGACAGCAGACACAACTCATGCTGGGAATCTTATTTCTTCCTCCTCTCTTCTCTCATGCAGAACTTTTTTATGTGTTCTGGGGTTTTGCAGGAAGGTTTTAGGTTTGTGGAGCATTTTGCTTTGGGATATATTTGTTTCTTGCTGTCCTTTACAGAGATGTGGTTTCTGTTTCTTGGGGAAGGCCTGGCTTTTTCCAGGCCAGTGGCACATCTCAGCTTATTGGTGGTTTCTGGCTTATTCATGGCTGGACCTCGGAGGCTGTGAGTTTCCCAGCTTTCTCTATCCTTGCAGCTACACACACAGCCTTTCCTGTATATGCTGACAGATGTATGGCTTCTGGGCTTTAAAGGGACTTTCTGGGTCACATATGCATTCCTCCCTGAGGCCCCACTTGGTTACCTGCTAGTTTGTTAGCTGCTCCACAGGCTCCAGTATGGCATGACTGGTAATCCCAGGTTGTTCCCTAACTGAGCAGATGTCCTCGATGTCCTGCAGATGTCCTGCAGTCTGTATGGCACAGCATGAGGCCTGCAGGGATGGACTTGACCCGCTACCTCTGTGTTTGGTGGGTCTGCAGTCTGAGTGTGGTGTTTTTGGGGAGCTGCTGGTCGGTACGTTTGGATGGTGCAGTACTTACCTTCTGTGGGGCTGAAGCTGGTGGGGGCACGGATGACCAAGGGGGTCAGTGTTTGAGGACAATTGCTTGTTCTGCTTTGCCACAGCACCCTGTGGCAGCATTTTGAGTGCATCCAGCTGCACTTCCCAAGCTACAGTAGTACAGTGTCCTCCAGGGCACGTGCCTGTGCTTGGGGCTCAGTGTTGGGCAGGGGCTGTTGGATGAGTGATGGTCAGCATGGACATGCATGACTGTTCAGGTACCCAGCTGGTCTTGCCTGCAGCAGCAGGCTGGGAGGCCGGGGAATGCCTGGGCTGCCTTTTGGGCTGTGGACTTTGCAGCAACTTACTGAACATGTTGAAATGCAGGTCACTTGGTGGTGTTCAAAGTCAAAGCCTCGGCTCTTTTGTCTGCCCGCTTGGGAGGGGGCAGCAGCTGAGCCTTCCTCAGGAAGGGGTTAATGTTGTCTTTCCTTCCCATGGAGCTTCTCTCCCAGTAATTCAATCATGTCAGCCTGTTTGCAGGCAATAATTCATTGTTATAGGAACACTACAGTAAAGTGACAAGTTAATAATGGCAGTAATAATGGCAGGCAAAGTCTAATGCTATTTCCCTTTCTCCTGCTCCTGTTGCACCAGCAGCCTCCCATGTTGGCTAATGCAATTTACAATGCCACTAATCCAGTTTCGGGAGGAATTGTGTTCCGTTAAAAGAGAATAGCCAGAGTTGGGAGCTGTGCTGCCATGTTCCTGCCATCTCTGGGGAGGTTGTCCCAGTGCTGGAAGTCTTTGTCTTTACTTTGCTGCGATTTCTATGCTGTGGTTAAGCCTAATGAGCACAGTCCTCCTAGGAGTACCTCATCTTCTTCCCTTCTGCAAATGTCTTTCCTCTGATGGCTCTTCTCTGAAAGGGCTTGCATGTCTTTCCCTTTGAACTATTGGTTTGCTTTCAACTAAGCTAGTAAACGTGAGTCACCCAGCTCTCACCATGCTGAGTCAGAAGGACTGGCAGGGACTTGCTTGACTCTCATCACCCCAGTTCCCCACGATCCTTAATGAGGGAGTCCTTGCAGTGTCTGCAGTTGTGGAGAAGGCTCTTTGGCCCTTCTTTGTGGAAGAGAGAAGGGCTGTCAGAGGACTTAGCGTGTCTAAGCCTGTGGCAGTGACCTGCGCACTGGTCTCTGGAATCTGGAATCTCTGGGCACACATCTCCCAGGGGTAATTCTGACACTGGGTGCTTTTTGGGCCACAGTGAGGGAAATTACAAGGCACCTCAGGTGGGATCGCAGCTGAGGGGATGGCTGAGTTTGTTCCAAAAGCCTGGCCAATGCCCTTCAGAGTTGTACACTGAGGGTGCTGGGAAGAGATGGGTTCCTTGCAGGAAGTCACCTTGGGGCTGTGCTCCTAGAGAGGAGTCTCTCCTGACCAGCCTGCTAAACCCAGTTTGTGGTGGTAAACCAGAGCTGGGTTCAGGTTGGGTTGGCCTCATTTCTGTTCCCCCCACACACAACCCTCAGCACACTGAAATCCCGATGGATGCTTTTAAAAGTAGGACATTCCCGAGGAAAACTTTTTGCAACACTTCATCAGTTCTCTCCAGGCGAGAGTATCTTCTGGAGGAGCTCTCCCCAGAGGGCAGCAGCCTCCAAAGTGGGACACCGCCTCCCTGCTGTGGTGACAGGGCTCCCTGGGGGCTCTGTGGGCTGGTGGTGGCCATCCTCCTGCCCACCCTCTCTGTGCCATGGCCTTTGGCTCACGTGGAGCTGTCTCCTTCCTCAACTGGCAGCCTGCTCCTCCTTCCCTGCAGGGCAGCATTCTGGGGGTTTTATGGGCTTTTTTTTGGGAAACGGCATCTTCAGCTGCAATTAAACATTGCCATTCCCAGGATTTGGTAATAGTGGCTCCCAGATGGGAAGTAAATGCTTGCTGTTGTATTTTCTTGCTGCCTACAAGGCAAGATGATGTAAGGAGTCTGAGACAGAGCATTTTTTTATCAGAGCATTTTTATGTACAGATTGCAAACTGCTTTGCTTAAAGGTAAGTGTTGTAACATCAGCTTCATGATTAGGAAACAGAGGGGAGGGAGCCAAACAGATTCACTATGGCAGCAAGTCAGCAAAAAAGCTGTGAATCACATCACTGTCTCTGTCCTCCTCCTCTGATGACTGCCTTCCTTTCCCCCAAATATTTGTATAACTGTGCTTACTACATGCTCAACTTGAGGAGACTGATTGCCTGCTTGATGGTGAGTAGAAAACCCCTACTATAAATCAGCTGGTAGAGGACCTAGCTATGGCATTGCCTGCTGTGGTTGCAATGTGTGTCTGACCTGGCCCCCCAGCCAGAGGTGCAAACTTTGAGGACCAGAAGCTGCCACAAGCATCCTGAGACAAAGGGTGTCTCTGTGTGAGTGAGGACATATTTCTAAGCCTGGGAATTAGTGCAAAGAGACTGTGATGCTGAAGGACTGTCTGTGAAGTGAGGTGTGTAGTAAGTGTACGGGCTTGCTGTGGATGCCAAACATCTTTGCCAGCCTCTCCACTCCCACATGCTTGTAATATCCATCCCCTGTGTCCTGGTCAGGCTCTGGCATGAGTCATCACCCATGGAACCTCTGGAGCTCCTCCAGCAGTTGCATTAGGATGCCTACAGAGAGCTGATGTTCCCTGTCCTGGTGCTGCCTGCAGGGCCCCTGCCCGAGCACCACTGCAGGGTTCAGCACCTACACATGTTCTTCACACAGGTTGCATGGCTTGACAGGGGCTGGGAGACCAGGCTGGCTTAAAAAAAAGAAGATAGTTGTAACCATGACTTGTTGCCAGTGTAAATTGAAAGTCTTAATAACGTGTGTAGGGCCAATTACAGTACATCAAGGTACAATATCCTCTTTACTGGAGCTCTCCAGGGAGTCAGGAGACGTTGTGGCAACAGGATTATGGTTTGCAGATGATATGCACGATAACTTCACCTAGACACATGCACCTGTTTCCCTCAGTAAGCAGATGTTCAGGAGGCTGTTAAGAGAACATCAGCCTCTTGACAGCACAGCAGAAAATGCCATGTAACCATGCCTGTTTGCACGCTGTGCCCACCACCTCTGCTCCTGGAGCAGCCCTGACCTGGCTCACCGAAACCGCAGCCCCTGGGGCAGACTGGATCAACTCCACATTTCAAGGCCAAGCCCTTTCCTGGCTGTCTGCCCAAGCAAATCCTCAAGCCAGGAAAGGGAGTTTCCCCCCACCGTGTTCAGTGGGTGAGGTTTAGCTGGCTCAGTGCCTGGAGCGTCAGACTTCTTGCAATCTCACTCATGTACCAGCAGCTACAATCATTTCCATGTCATGGCAGCATCTTTAAACATGACCTGGCAAGCTGCATGGGCATAGAGAGGCCCACTTTACACTGGGGCAGGGTTACCACCAAAATGGGAAGAGATGGACTTCCTAGCATTATTTTGTACCATTCCCATCCCCCTGGACTACTAACTTTAGGATTTTTTTTTTCACCTTTTTAAATCCCCTGCACGAGCAAGCAAACCAATCAACAGCTCAAATGCGAAGGTGTCCCAAGGTAAACCTGTGTGCCACAGTGTTTCCAACTTAGTAGTTTTCAGCCCATGGTCTGAAAAAGCCATGAATTATTCCTATAGGATCTGCAAAAGGTAGCGAAGAAGAGATGGGTGCATGTATACTCTGCAAGAGCCAGCACCTGGACATGGAAGTATTTGGTGTTCACAAATTGGAAAAGACTGAGAATGTCCTCTCTCGTTCTGTGGGAGGGAAATGAAACCTGCACTTGCGTCTTCCATGGTGTGCCTCTCTTAGGAAAATAATTCATGTTTGATGAAAAGTGCGTTGCCAGAGGTGTCATTACGTATCACTGATACCTCTAATCTGGAGGAAACCTCATGCACAGTGTTACAAACCTCTGCAAGTGTGTGCAGTCTGGCAAAGGGAAGACCCATAATTCCCTGCCAGGACTTGGTGGACTGGTAGCAGCAGCAGAAGTGATCATCTCGTCAATATCTGGGGGACTTGGTGCAAATGTGGGCAAATTCCTGAGTGCTGGCTGCAGTGCCTGCCAGGGATGGCTTGGAAGGCTGGAGTGCGTGTGCAGAGTTTAAGATTTCGTTTTTGCCAGAGTTAATAAGATGGGTTCCTCGTGACTCTCACCCCAACAAAAGACCTCTTCTCAAGGATTGAATGGAAGCAGGGAGAGCACAGAGGCCATCTTAAGAGTCCTTGGATGACCTCGGGGGTCTGTGTTGTTTGTACACGGTGAGAATTACTGTGATTATGGTCTGGGAAAAAGCCCTCGCTGCTTCAGTGAAATACATCTGTCACATAAAAGGTGTAGGTCTATTGCCCCAAATATTAGGCTTAGAATTACTCCGTGCCCATCCTCCTCATTTTTACCTGCTGGAGGTGCCACAGTGTGGGAAGAGCACTGAGGGGTGCTTGCATCTCAGCAGCTCTGGTCTGTGCAGACCCTTGCTTTGTCTGTGTGGGTGTGTTGATATTGAGCAACCCCACCACACACAGTGTGTGTATATACTGCATTTTAATAGATATAGGGCTACTGACTTAACATACACAGTTGCTATAGTAACAGAGGTTTCCTTAGTAACGATTGCAGAAAATAATCCAGTACCAATTAAAAATAAACTGTTTGGAAAGGGGGTTGGGGGAGAAAGGAAATTGCTGAGAATCACCTTCCCCTTTATTGGTTCATCTCCCAGGGACTTGGGAAAATTGATTAATGCTCAAAATAACTGGTTTTAACCAATGGTGAGCCAAAAAGGTGGAATGAGTGTGGGAGTGGTGGCTAAGGCTGCTGTCCTGAAGCTAAACAAAGGGGAAGAAGTGTGTCTGGGGTGTGGCAGAAATACAACAGGGTGATGCTGAATCTTGCCATTAGGTTGAAGTCTCTAGGGAGCTAAAACAAGGGACAATTTCCCTCCTTCCCTTCTTCCAGTGTCTGTATGCCATACTACAGCCATGGAGCCTTTATTAGCATACTGATTAAAGCCATGGGCAATCCAGGCTCCAGGATAATCTGTTATGATACCAGGATGCCTGTCTCAGATGCTGTGTTGGAGCAGAAAGCGTCACTGTGGTGGGAGTTCCTCCCATTTGAAGTTGTTTACCTGTGCCCATCCTCTCCCTTGGCACCATCACTCATCACTTGTGCCGACAGGCATCCGGGACCCTGGTGCCCAAGGGAAGCTGAAAGCAAAGCACGATGCGGAGCGAGGAGCCCATGCTCTGGTAAGAGGGAGGAGGCAGTGTAGATTCCTCGCAAGCACGGGATGCGTGGGATGTGTTTCCAGGGTGTGGATGGGCATAGCTTCCCTGGCAGCCTTCAGTTGCTCATGCCTGTAGTGCCACACTCTTGTCGTGCCACTTGTGCCCCATGCCTTCACTGGGTTTTTTCAAGAGATTTGCTGCTTGTCAGTAGACTCCCTTCGCCTGGCGGCAAGACAGCATTCCCCCTTCCAGAGGGGAGCTGCCCTGTGAGAGGTGAAGGAGAGGAGTGGCAGAGGTGCCGGGTGGGAGCTGCTTCTCTTCTCCTCTGTAACCTGCAGGCTCCAGGGCACACCATGCACAAGTGTCACAGGAGGGCGCTTTGTGTCCTCCCCTGCCATCGGGAAGGCCCTGGGTCAAGGCTTGAGTGACAGGCACAACCTAAGCACACACTGCTACACAGGCACTAGCTTCTGCTCCTGCAGGGAGAGAGGAAACGGAAACATGTGTCTCTTCCGTGCAAGGACAAGAGCTAATGAGTTCGCCTTGTCATCCTCAAAGCTGTGTGACTGCTTAGCTACCTGCATGGGATCTACAGTTGTGCTTGGGAAGCCAGGGGTGGTGACGTGCCTGTGGCTTATCCCAGAGTGCGTGGTCTATGGAGGACCTGGAGCCACATCTCCTGTCTGTGGGAGCAGAACTTACCTCCTGCTGATCCCTTACAGTCTGATGTTTTTTCTTCTTTTCCAGTTGTGCCTGTGTTTGCTTCCCTAGCTATTGCATGTCTGTGGTTTACGTCTCACTGAGGTAGCTGGCATGTGACAGCAGTTGATTCTCATTTAATTCACTGTTCTTGGAAATGGTTTTCTCTAGAACCGGTCAACATTTCATTGCCCAGAGATCCAAGTGGTATGATTTCACCATGATAAAACCCACTGAATTTGGGTGTAGTCTTTTTGTTATGTTTGGTGCTTGAGACCACTGTGAGTTAAGAGAGACTATTCTAAAGGTCAAACTGTGAAAAAGCAGCCTCTTGCTGAGCGACACAGTGAGAGGATTTAGAGGTAAAGTAGGGGTTGAAAGCGTATCTAAATGCCTTTGTCTTAAAGGGAAGTGGGACCCCAATAAGAGCAGCCATGCCTGCAGTTGTGTGGGGACTCTCTGGCCTGCCCCAAATCAGGTGAGTTTCTTTTTCTGTGTTAATGACCCACCTCTCTTCATCCTTCTCCATTCCCCCCTCACAGTGACCAAGCTGCAGGTGAGCAAGTCAAAGCGGAGCATCACCCTGGTGGAGAACCGGCCCATCCCCCTCAACTGCTCGGTGAAATCCCAGACCAGCCCCGACTCGCACTTTGCCGTGCTGTGGTATGTCCACAAGCCCTCGGACGCTGATGGCAAGCTCATCCTGAAGACCACCCACAGCTCGGCCTTCGAGTATGGCACCTATGCAGAGGAGGAGGGGCTGCGGGGCCGGCTGCAGTTCGAGCGCTCCGCGTCCGGGGGGCTCTTCAGCCTGACGGTGCAGCGGGCAGAGGTCCGAGACAGCGGCAGCTACTACTGCCACGTGGAGGAGTGGCTGCTCAGCCCCAACCACGCCTGGTACAAGCTGGCAGAGGAGGTGTCAGGGAGGACGGAGGTCACCGTCAAGCAGCCAGGTACCACGTGCTGCGCTGGTGGGACCCTCCTGGCATCTGCTCCTTGTGAGCTTGAGGATTTCTGGGGCAACAAGGATCCTCTGCTCTTCTTTGCACTACAGCCTTGTCACGCTCTCCTTGCATCTTCATGCCTGCACACCCCTGCATGAAAGGAAGGTTTTCCCTCTGTGGTGTGACCCTCATCCTTTTAAGCTGGGCTGGTGTGCATTTCATTGTCCCCACATGAAGGGTGTACATCCCCCACAGTCTAGAAGGCCACTGTATCCAGACAGGTTTCATTATCCTCAAGAGCATCATGTAGCAAGAGTGTCGACTAGCGAGAGAGAACCGGAGTATCCCTGCCTAGGAAAGCATTTTTATGTCTTGCACACAGTTTAATTTTACTCTGTGCTTGCATCCTGGCAGGCGCAGGGAGCCTTGTCTCTTTTCCCTGTGCACATGAGATGAGAATAACAAGTTTAATGAGGTGGGGAGCTGGCTGCCAGGAAAGGAGAAATCTGCTCTGCTGGTGGTTTCTGTAGCAGTGGACAACACTGATAAAGGTGGGCTGATGGAGGAGCAAAAAATACGGCCCACACAAGCTGGGAGGGAGCCTTCCTTTGTGCAAAGGGGAGAGGCGGGGAGGCAAGAATTGTCTCTTGAGAGCAGCCTGGACCCTGTGCGTGCTGCTGAGGCAGAGTGTTGGTAATTGATGAGGAAGTCTGCCTTGTGTGCCTGTTTCTGGAAGATAAAATCCCTCAGGCAGGAAGAAAACACCTGGATATAAGAAGGGCTGGACTAGTGTGCTCAGTGTATTTTCTTTGTCTGGATTTGTCTGGCTGGATACAAGCTCTGTAGATGAGGGTGTGAGAAAGATATTGAGTGTGGTCCCCATCACAGCCTTGCCTGCTCACACACACGGGAAGTTCACAAGCCACACTTGCCACCAGTCCCAGCTCCTCGTTTATGTGTGCAAAGTTCCGAGATAGCTGAAGGGTGGTCAGGGACAGGGAGGCTGTGATCTGCCCCCTCCTTTGGGTTGTCCACCTCTCTGGGAAGCACAGTGTCTCTTTCTTGCTGCAGCAGCTGTCCCAGGGAAGTCCAGGCTGTGCCACTGGAAACAAGTCATGATGGTGTTAGGAGTGTACAAAATGTCATTTCACATAAAAGAGCTGATTCCAGTCACCACTACACCCACCATGTATCAATGAAATTGTGGATCAAAAACCAGGGGCATTCCCAAGGCAGCAAAACACTGTGTGTGGCTCCTCTTATGCCACTTCTCGTTTTGCAGCGGTGGTTCCCTATAATCAGGTGTCTCTACCTTGGGTTTTTTCCTTTTTTTTTCCGTAACAGAAGGACTTGATGGTTGGGTGTGACCAGGCTACTGCCTTGCCCCAAGAGGAGAATGAGAAAAGATTGAATTGTGACCTCCTTTCATAAAGTGTCTGTGCAGTTAGGACCTCCCAAGTTGTCCCGGGAGATTGTGAGTTTCCAGTTCCCTGCACTGAATGGGGCATTGTTGGTACCTAGCCTGAGATTTTCAGAAGACTGAAAAACAGAAGTCCTATTTTCTTTTCCCCTTTTTTTTTTTTCCCTTTTCTTTTTCCATCAGTTTTTTTCCTCTACTCCCCTTGTTGCTTTCATCACACCCACGGATTGCGGCCATGCAGGAAAGGTTTGTAGGGATGGAAAGGACCCTTGAAGCTCTCAGTCATACTGCATTTCTAATGGCCTTTTCCCATAGATAACCGCCTGCAGGTGAACCAGACCCACAAGAACATCACAGTGCTGGAGAACGAGTGGGTGACCCTGGAGTGCCTGCTGAGCAATCGAACCAGCCCCTCCTCCCAGCTCTCTGTGGAGTGGTACGTCTGGCGGCCGGGCCACCCGGAGAAGGAGGTGGTGGCCTGGCTGAGCCGACAGGGCACCCTGCACTACGGGGACCTGGCGGCACCGGGAGACCTGCGGAGCCGACTGCACCTGGAGAGCCCGTCCCCAGGTCTCTTCCTCCTCTCCATCCAAAACGCCACCGTGCGGGACAGCGGGGCCTACAACTGCCGAGTGGAGGAGTGGCTGCTCGACCCCAGCGACCGCTGGTACAAGCGGGCAGAGGATCTCTCCGGACTCATCACCCTCACTGTCAAGCAGCCAGGTGAGGAGGATTTCATGCCATCAGCTTTGAGCAGTGTTGTGCCCTCTTGAACCAAGCGCGAGGCACCATCTGTCTGTCAGTGACAGTGGGTCTGGGCAGAGGGCAGGACCATTGTGTGAGAGATCATGCTGATGCTTTTTTACTTGTCTTCTTGAGTGCACTCTTGCTTTTCTGGAAGGACTATAGCGCAAATCCTGCAAACACAGCTAGATGGGCTTGGGATTTTGTCATCGCTGCATCTGCAGGTTTTTTTTCAGCACTTCTGGCAGGTTGAATAAGACCGGCTTCCAATTTCACTCACATTTTGACTGGAAGTAAGATGGAAGACTCTACCTGAGCTTCTCAGCTGTGTGTCCCAGGGACAGGGCCCTTGCATGAAAAGAAAGCAGCAGAGGCACACTGCTGGCTCATACTGAGCTTGCTGTCAACCAGCACCCACAGATCCCTTTCTGCAGGTCCTTTCTCCAGCCGTGTCTCCCCCAGTTTTATTTGTGCCTGGCATTACTCTGTCCTAGGTGCAAAATCCAGGCATTTGAATTCGTTAAATTTCATTCTATTGATTGAAGTCCAACTCTTCAACCTATCTTGATCGCTCCATAAGACCTTGTGTTCCTCAAGACAGTCAACAGAACCTCCCAGTTTGATATCATCAGAAAACCTGCTTAAGGGCTCATTCAACTCCTGCATCCAGATCTTTCATAAACATATTGAACCCTGAGGAACACCCCTGGTGACAAGTCACCAGCCAGATTCAGTCCCGTTCACTACACCCCTTTGAGTCCTGGCCCTTCATCAGTTCTTTACCCAGTGTACCATGAACTCGCTCATTCCACAGTTGAACATCTGAAAAGAAGCTTGTGAGGGACAGTATAAAAAACCTTACTAAAATCCAGAAAAACTGCATCCACCACCTTCCCTTCATCCACTGGGTGAGTGACCTTACCATAGAAAGATACTGAGTTAGTTAAACAGGACTTTCTCTTTTTGAACCCATGTTGTCTATGCTTGATGATTGCATTGTTCGTTAAATGCCTTTCAGTAGTACCCAGTATAATCTTCTCCATAACTTTTCCAGGAACTGAGGTTAGAATAACAGGTCTGTAGTTTCCTGAGTCTTCTCTCATACCATTCCTGTAAATTGGCATAACATTGGCCAGCTTCCAGTCAGCAGGGACCTCCCAAGCCCTTTGGATGATGTTTGAGAGGCATCATGCTATAACATGTGCTAGCTCCTTCAGTATTCTGGGATGAATCCTGTCAGGCCCCTTGGACTTGTGAACAATCAGTTGATACAGCTGATCCCTCACAATTTCAGTGTCTGCAGATAGAAAGTTACTGTTCCCACACTGGGGGTACTCTGACTTGGGGGACTGGTCTGTCAGTATAATTAAAGACAGGCAAAAAGGCATTGAATGCCTCTGCTTTTTCTTCATCCCTGCTAATCAGGTAACCATCTTCAGCAAGTATCAGTCCAACATTTTCTTTAAACATCATCCTATTAACGTCTTTAGAAGAGCCCTTCTTGTTAGCTGACAAAACACTGGCCAGTTTCAACTCTAGTTGAGCTTTAACCTTTTGTCCCTTCTCCCTGCATGTATGAATCACAGCTCTGTAATCTTCCTGCAAAGCCTGACCTCACTTCCAGAGATCATACCATTTCTTTCTCCTCTTGAGCTCCATAAGGAGTTCCTGTTCAGCTAAACTGCTTTTCTTTCCCACTTGCTTGACTTAGGACACTGGAATTGGCTGCTCCCGTACTTGTAAAAGGAGGTTCTTGAGACTGACCAGCACCGATGGCCTCCTAAACCCTCAAAAGTAGTTTTCCAGAATATTCTGCTAAATTCTGTCTGTTTTAACAACCAATAAGGTGTAAGGGCACTTTACCTTGGAAAATACAGATTCCTTAGTTTTTGAGGCATGTAACTCAGGATTAAATGTCTGTCTTAAAGGCTGTGGGTCAAATTACAGTACAGTCCTCATTTGCTGGGTACTTTCCGGCCTGTAAAACAACCACTCTTACAAATATTGATGTGGTGCTTCATGCCTGCCCATTCCAGTGAGGTGTCAGCCTTGTAACTCTGCAGCAGAGCCAGCAAAAGGGTGAGGTTCTGGAAAGGCTTAGTGGTCATTCCTGGCAGAGATTTGTACTGTGGAGGAGGAGCATTCTCATGGGACAGCAGAGCTCTTCTCTGCCATGTCCTTGCTTGGGAAGTTTTGCTGGCCAAACTTGCTTGAGCAGAGACACCTCCCCAGGCAGTCCCTGTGCCCTGCACGCCCACTCAGTTGTAAGTGCAGCTCTCCATCCAGTCTAAGAATTGCCAGCAGTGATGGAGTGATGGAGGGGGGAATGGAGGCTGAAAGTCCTTGAGGCTCGTTTTGAGTTGCAGAAGGATGTGGAGTGGGAATAAGAGAGGGAGTTGGGAGTATGCTAATTGAAGATAATTTTTTTCTAGAAGTGCTTTGTTGTTGTTTGTTTTTGTCTTAGAGCAGTCAGTACTTAACAAAATGACTAATCTTGCTTGTGACTCATGTCTCATTAGCAAGGAACTCCATGCTCATCTGTCAGGACCACAATCATGAGCAAAGGGGTGGGGGGAAATAAAACCCTCTGAGCACCTTCACACACCAGTTCTCTTTCTGCTTAACCTGCTAAGGTGAGAGGGCTTTGTGTTGGCTTTGACAAGCCTTCCTCCTTTTCACCTTGATAGTCCCTGAAATCTCAGGACTTCCCTCATTCCTGTTTTTGCTCAGGAGTCTTCCCAGGGAAGATGTGAACTGAAAACACTCATGTTGTCTATGGCCTGAAAACCTCTAGTCTTAAAGTTTTCCTTTTGGGGCCATTTAAAAAGTGTTGGGCAGGTGCTATAATGAGAAGCCTGCTGGACACAGCAGCCCTGTGGCTGATGAGAACTGGGGGACAAGATAGCCAGGATCTGCACAAGGGAGGCCTTGCTCAGCTATCCTCAGTGGGGGGGGAAGCACCTCTCTCTTCAGTGAACTATTGGCTTGTCCTTCCTCCTCAGCTCCCACATCGGGAAGGGCTTTTTATTCTTTAAATGAAAGCTTAGATCCAGACTGATTGTGATCCCTGGAGTATGTGTTCCCTGGCAAGATGATTAAACCAAATGTTAATTGCTCTTGAAGTCAGCCTTTAATCAACTCATCTTGGGTTCTGGCCACTTTATTGCATTTAGGTAAAAACATCTCTTTAGCCTTGCAGAAAGCACTAGAGGGGGGAAAAAAAGAGAGGAAGACTTTTGGAGTATCCTTGCTGTGTCAGTGTTGGGGCTATCTGAATGGAGGAACCTCTTACCTAAATAACTTGCCAAACTGCTAGAAAAAAATCCTCTCCTATCATACTAATTTTCAAGTCCTTTGAGTACTCTCAAAGAAATAAAAAATAAGCAGGGAACGCAGTGTTCTTGCAGCAGTGGCAGGAGGAGGAGTACATTGCTTCTCAGCACATGCACCAAACCTCAGTATCTCCTGACACGTTCTTGTAGCGGGTTGGGATGAGCTGCAGGAGCTTTGTCCTCACACACACACCCTTCAGTTGGTGCGAGGGTCTGCATGGGCAGGGAGGTAGCATGGTGCTTGCAGCCAGCTCCTGTTTGACCCTGTGCCAGGCAGTGTGTGGTGAGGTGAGGGTGCTGTGCCTGCAGGGTTGACCACAGGGGTACCTGTTGGTCTTGGTGGGCTGTGTCAAGCCTTTGGGTTTTGCTTGGTTTGTGCCCAGCACCAGAGTCTGACAGTCAGTGAGCAGGATGGCTTTGATGATAGTATTCTGCTCAGCACTCACCTCTCTCCTTTTGTCATCTCAGATCCCACCTTGCAGGTGGACACAGCCACCGCCAACCTCACTGTGCAGGAGAAGGAGTCCTTCCAGCTGGACTGCAGCATCCTGTCCCGCTCCAGCCCAGAGTCCCATTTTGCAGTGACGTGGTACAGCCTGCGGGCCAAAGAGGCAGGCGACCATGCAGAGGACAACAAGGAGGAGGAGGAGGAGGAGAGGGAAGCAGTGCTGAGCGTAGGCCCCGATGCCATCTTCAGCCCCGAGGCTGGTCGCTGGGAGGGCCGCCTGCGTTTCCAGAGGCTCTCGGCAGTGCTTTTCCGTCTGACAGTGCTGCAGGCTGGCGGTGCTGACACGGGCAACTACTCGTGCCGTGTGGAGGAGTGGCTGGCAGACCCCAACGGGGTGTGGTACCGGCTGGCAGAGGAGGAGTCAGGGATGGTCGCTGTTCACGTGCAGGATGCAGGTGAGAAGAGGGGACGGCTGCCTTGAGGTCACAGCCCTGGCGTCCCCTGCATCTTTGGTTCAACTAAGACAAAAAGGTCGAGTGAATGGCACTGGGTCTCACCTGCACCAGGGCAAGTCTGCTGTGCTGGTGCTCTTCCAGTCAGCTCAATGGCTCATAGCCCAGCTCTTGTGTGGGCTTGAGTATCCACACTGCACTTAGCTCTGTGCTGGGGCTGCCCACCCCACAGCACTTACTGCCCAGTGTGTCTCAGTCAGTAGGGGCAGACTTTGTCCCCCACTGAGGTTTAACCCTTCCCTTGGAGAAACACCCTCTAGCTGGATTAGCTCTGCACAAGGGTGCAGGCTGTGGCACAAGGGTCTCCTCACATCAACTTTTGAAGCCATTGGATGGTGTAGAGGCCCAAGAGATAACTGAGGTCATGAGGGTTTTGTGGGCCCTTAAGGGAGATATTCCTATGGCGCTTCTGCCTTTGTGTAGCACCACTGAGGGAATCAAGGCTTTGCAAGGCTCCCTGCTTTATAAGATTATAAAATCTCCACCAGGGAGGACTCTCTCACTCATTAAACTCTTGGGGGCATAAAGCTGAAACGTGCCCTGTGCTTTTTTCTGTTGCTCTGTTTTCTAACATTGGTATTTTTGTCAGAGCCCTACCTCCTGCATTGACATAGATTAATGAGCATCTGTTTTTTACTGTTTCTGAAAAAGTTTGTATGCCTTGCATTACAAAGAAACCATGAAATGTGACCATCCTGTGTCTCTTTTCAGGCTCCACCCTACAATCTGTCATCTGCTCCAATGATGCCCTCTTTTACTTTGTATTCTTCTACCCCTTCCCTATCTTTGGCATCTTGATCATCACCATCCTCCTAGTGCGATTCAAGAGCCGAAACTCCAGCAAGAACTCAGAGGGCAAGAATGGGGTTCCCTTGCTGTGGATCAAAGAGCCCCACCTCAACTACTCTCCCACTTGCCTAGAGCCACCAGTCCTCAGCATCCATCCGGGAACCATAGACTAAATGGCAGAGGCACCTGGGGGGACACACAGAGGGAAAAAAAGGAGAGACACACTGGGAACCCTAAAGAACAGAGTGGGTTTTGTTGTTTGTGTTTCATTTGTTTCAGTGTCTGTGCTCTGATGCAGAGGCTGAGCTCTGGGGTGCCCAGCCAGTGGGAGTGAGTAGGTCCAAGGCTTCTTCCAGCACCTGTGGAAACACACTCCCTCATCCCAATGGACAGAGGCACTTGCTGTACATAGCGGATGTTCCTCTCGGACTAATTTTACTCCCATCAGTTGCTGTCTTTTTGGCTGTTACTTTTTTATGATTTCTTTTTCGGTCACTCAGATAACTGTAGGCTTCCCCTGCCCTCCACACAGTGTGGAGTTCCCAGGGGTTGTTTGTTCCTGGGACAATCCCTACAGAAGTAAATGTATATGTTTTCCAAAACAGACTGGTTTTCCTTCTCGGACTCAGTGCCATGATGAAGAAGGTCTTCTCCCAAGGTGTGCTGAGCCAGCTACTCCCTCTTCCAAAACAGACAAAGCCACGTCTATCCCTGGAGGGGTTAACTGGGCTGTCTATTGGAAGGTCCATTTCAAAGACTGGCTGTAGTCTCAGCCTCTTCTTGCCTCCAACTTACTGTTCTCTCAGGGGGGAGCAATTCACTTTTTGGGAGCATTCCCAAGTCTTGGAGAGACTGAACATTCAGTGCACTTGTGATCAGGACAAAAGCAGTTTAGTTTGTCTCAAGGAACTGAAGGGGGGAAAGGAAGGAGGACACTTGAAAGCCCTGACTGTGTTGGTAGCAAAGAGGGTCCTCATATGGTCCAGCTTACCAGAGTCATGCTCCTCCCTGGTGTCCATGCTGCCACCTCTGACGAGGCGGATCCCCTCTGTGCCCCAGTAGTTTGGGGATGGGAGGCTTGATCCAGTCTCCAAAGGCTTCAACATGACCAAAGTAATGACTCTAGGAAGGAGGAATGGGGAAGCTCCATGGGTTCAGTTCACAGTCCCTGGATGGTTCAGCCAAGGAGCCCAGTAGCAAATATGCCACACATGCAGTTAACCACCACAGGTCACGAGTTTTCCTGCAGCTTGCACTACTTCCTAGTGCAAGCCTGGACAAGGCAAGAAGCCTGCAGCACTCTGAGGACTTCCTTGTCCCCTTGGCCAGGAGAAATCTTCCCATGTGTATGTGCATCTGCTGTTTTTTGTTTCTGAGACTTCAGGAGGAAAAACCATTTCTCCATAAGCTGCCCCTCCTGGCAAAGTCACCTGCTCTTGTAAGAGTTGCTGTGGCAGGAAATGCTGTTCTTTCTGTGAAAGATATGGCTCTCATGAACCAAACCAGGGCTCTCACCACGTGGGGCACCTGAACTCCTGTACTCCTAATGCCAAGAACCCCTGCCCTGTCCTGTGGAGGAAGCCGCCTCCTCCTCCATACGGTCTAAGTGTTATGTCTGGCGGAAGAAAATGTTTGCCAAAAATGGCCTTTTGTTGTCTTCCTTGATGTCTTCCTGGCAAATCCGGCCATTTATTTTTTTGCAGCATGGCTGAAGCCAACCAGGGGCGGATGGGCACAACCGCAAGACCCCCCTGCCTCGTGTGAGAGGTGCCATAACCACAGCCGTTGTCCTCTCTGGGAGGGTTGGACTGCTCTTTGTGAACAGAGGGGGACCTCAGCAGTTGCTCTGTAGCACTAGTCAGACCCTGATGCCTTGATGTTTTGGAGGTGGTGAAGCTTCAGGTAGATCTGCACCGCACAGCCTGTCCCGTCGGGGAGAGGACCCACGTGGCGGCAGATCGGCCCATGCTAAGGTGTTTGAAGTTGGCCACCTCTGCACCTCCACCAGAACAGCATTGGTTTCTTATTCTGCTGAGACACCCAAATTTGACTCGTCCCTCTGTGAAGTCTGCCTCCTCGAGACGTAACTGCTACTGGCCCCAGCATATGCATAAAATCACACTCCTATATATGTATGTATCACACACCCGCACACTTGTCTTCCCTTTCTGGTTGAGATGTCTGCAAAGAGAGGAGTGGGATGAGAAGTGAATGGAAATGAAGAGCTGAGGTGCAAACAGCAGCAGCTGCAGCCAGTGGGTATTGTTTCATACGTACTATCTCCTGTACATACTGCTCCGGGCAGGAACCGCGACTCATTTCAGCTTCAAGGAAGAAGAGAAAATGAAGTCAGCAGGAGCCATTCTTCCCTGGGAGAGCTCTGCTCTGCGTCTGAGCCATGCTCCTCAACAACCTGTCTGCTCCAGAGCAGGGTTTTCCTGGAGGGCTGTCCCGTGGCCCCGTCCCCTGGATGGAATGGGTGCCTTCCCAGCCCTGTGGTTCCTGCACAGAGCCCAGGCTGTCCTGGGAAGTGGCTCCCACACTGGTCCCTGAATGTACCTTGCCAGTGACATTTGTCCATTGCTCTGGCAGTGTGTTGCCCAGTCTCAAACCCATTTTTATAAGGCAGACTCTTCCTGTAACAAGTTTTAACGTGGAGCTTTTCAAACCACTCTCTCTGCTGTAACTTTCTGTAATGAACCCAAGAAGAAAGAGAGATACCCTGTCCATGCATGATGTGGAAAAATGTTTCGGATTTTTTTTTTAAAAAAAAACGAAAACTTTGTACTATGTTGCACTAAAACATGTTTTATACAACACACCCGAGAGCTGTAGTAAACTGTGTTGAAATTGTGAATCCTATTGCTGCTGGTTTTTGTCAGATTTGGGCTTTTATTATGCCTTTATGTACACTGCCTGCATAAAGGTGGGCTGAGCCCTCCGTCTTGGGCAGCCTCCCCCACTGCCACTATTCCTTGATATTTTAATTCCCCTCCCACCCTGGCAGTGCATCTCCTCTCTTGTGGGTTGCAGCTTGCAGACACCTTGTACTCTCTGGCTCTTCATACTTCTCCCTTCCATCCCTTAATTCATTTCATAATAGAACACTTAAAAGAGGCTCGACAGGTCTTTTTATTGAATGGGATACAGTGTTTTTTAATTGCTATGAAAACAGTAAGTACTTTGCTGTGTCATAGTCTGGATTTGAAGAAAAACCTTTTTTTATATAGAATTATGTATAGCAAATGTTAAGCAGATAATCTTGAGTAACACTGATGAAAGCAGAATATAGTTCACTAAAGAAGCTGATGTAAAATGCAACCTGTTAGTTTTCATTACCCACTTTTACTGTGAGTAAGGATTTGATCAGGAGTCTTGAATTACCACACTAACTGAAACAGGGAAGTAGCATGATGCATTCCTACCTGGATTGCAGAAGTGCTGTGGAATTGTGCAAAACACAGTGCTCACACAGCTTTAAGGTTGGCTTTGGAGTATTTTCCACACTCATTTAAAACAAATACTCCACTAAAATAATTGTGAGAAAACTCTTATCCCCCTTCCCCCCCCAGTAGGTTGCCTTGGGCTGCATCTGCTGTAGTCTCTGTGCCAAAGAGCAGAGGTTTTAGCTCTACAGATGCTTGGTGCTATATGGATGTGGTGACCATAGCACTCCCTGTGACAGTAGCAGGTGACAAGCTTGGGACAGCTGTGGCAGGTTTGCCAGGAGGCCTCTCTGCCGACCCATGTACGTTCCCTGTGGTCAGGTGTGCATCCCTGTTTCCTTGGCATGCTCATATGAGCAGGACTGTGGCTTGGAGCAGCCCGAGCTGCAGCAGGACTAGCAGTGCTGCAGTGGGTGCTCCTGCTCCCCTTGTGGACCAGATGTGGAGCCACCCTGCAGCAGAGGGATGGCTCAGGGCTTGGCTGCTCAAGGGACTGTTGTGTGCTCCCATCAAACCACCTTCTGACTGCTTTTCCCCACCCAGCACCCCCAAACTAGCGCTGACATGGCCTCCCCACTGAAGCCAACACACACAGAAAAGGCAGACCTGGCTCTGGCTTCTGCTCCCAAGCTTTAATCCCGCGGGTTTGCAAACTGAGCAAGCAAGCAAGGTGGGGCAGGGGTAAGTGCACCCATGCTGCCCCCCACCTAGCTGATCTGGTACAAGGCCTTGGCTACCTTCTCCAGGCGGTCCTTGTACTCCAGGTGGGCATAGAGGTTGCTGGGAACCCCCTTGAAGCCATATATGACCCCCCACCAGCTGGCTGCGATGGCAGCAGTGGAGTCGCTGTCACCCCCATGGAAGAAGGCCCGGTGAGCCAGCTCAGTCCAGGAGTCCCCTGCGCCCAGCAGTGCGTCGTAAGCGATCATGGGGGCATCGTGCCCACTGCTGCCTGCCCAGCCATCATAGCTTAAGGAATTGTAGAACAAGTCTCTCTCCTCCACGCCATACTTGGGGGGGAAGGTGGGCAATGAGACCCCGTCCGATATGCCTCTCTCCGCCAGGTATTTTTTCCATTGCTCTTCAAAGTAATACCTGCAAAACAGGGGACAGGATGGAGCGGCTGTAAGAGCTGTCCCAGTCAAGCTGTGCCATGCCACGAGCCCGGAGCAATGGCTCGGCAAAACGGTAGGCATTCCCCATTTGTCAGACTAGGGACATGATTTACAGTAAGAGGCACCAGGACATGTTTCAGTGAGTTAGATTTCCCCTCCCTCCAGCCACATGGGAGAATGCAGCCCACCACCTGCTGCTGTTGTGCTGCACAGAATTCAAAGGCTCAGAGTGAGAAGTGAGTCATCCTCACAGAGTAACTCTACCTCTGTGCCCCTGCACACAGAGCCACACTGGATCTGCAGCCAGATTTGGTTATAACTTTCAAACTGAGGTCAGCCTTAAGCCTGATGCTGTTTCCCAGCCCTACTTCACATCTCTTATCAGATCACAGTTTGCTTGAGATGACAAGTGTACCTACCTCATACTGGATCCAAAAGAAGTCACAACTACATGACTCAAACACAATCCCTTTTTTCCACCCCCACCCCATGTTAGAGGTATTCTGAATCAATTTGATGCCACAACACGAATGTGCTGCTCTAGGAGTTTACCATAAACTACTGCAACTTCAGTATAAACAGAGCTCGCCCTGGCATACACAGCTTTAAGGAAATGCGGTGCTGGGAGCACAGCTCACCACTGCTCCATGTTCTCCTTCACGAAGAAGCCAGTGTCCTGTACGTAGGCTTTCGCCTGCGGCAGCACCTCCAGCAGCCCCTTCCCCCAGGCTGGGGGGGGCACTCCATTCACAGCGTAGGCCGCGAAGAGGGCTGAAGCCAGGGACCCCAGGTAGCCCGTGGGGTGGTGGTGGGTCATTCGGCCACTCTCGATGCTGACTTGCACCAGGGTGTCCAGCTGAGAGGGGCGGTGGAAGCGCAGCCCGATGCTCATGGAGCGCATGGCCCCCCCACAGCCTCCTGCCCGGGAGTTGAATGGGATCCTCCAGCCGTTTGGACGCTCCGGCTCCAGCTTCATTGTGCTTTCCAGAGACATGGCACCTGGACAGGAGCAGCAAAGCCCAAGAAAAATAAAGACACACACATCACTAGGAGATAGGGTCACACAGCTTGGGAACTAGGGGAAGACAGGCAAAGCAGTGGGGAAGGAAGCTTTACTCTGCGTAAGGGATTCAAGATTCCTTTCAAAAACATAAGTTGCCTGCTCACCTACATATCCTGCCTTAAACTTCTGGAGCATCCTGCATCCTCCCAAACAGACCTGATAATTTCTGCTTGTGAAAATAATATAAAAGTCTAGGTGGTAAGAAACACTCTGCTGGTGATATATTGGCATTGTTCGTACTTACATTTCATGTTATTTGATAACTTACCTACAAAACATATATACTAATAGATTAGATGTGCATACATCTATCTATCTATCTCTTTGTTTAGATGTCTATCTCTCCCACTCCAAAAAGGAGGTTTGTAGGATCCCTAACACAAGGCAAGTCTGAGTAACTCTGCTTTTTCAGTTGTTTAGCCTCTTTACAGGACCTCAAAGGCAGAAATCCCACAAGCTCGTCATGAATCTTTCCCATTGCCTCAATGAGAAATGTCTTCCAGCTCTTCTTTGCTGCAGTTCAAGTTTGTCAGAAAGCCTTGAATGTAGCACCTCCCTCACTTCAACACGGTCTGCATAGCTGGCTTTACTGTACTCCTCTTGCATAAGCTGAAGAACTAGGTGAGACCAAAGGTTTGTCCAGCCCACTAGCTCATCTCCAAACACAGCCACTAACAGATAACTACAGAAAGGCCATAAAAAAAGAAGCAAGTACAGTGTTTCCCAAGAAGACCCACATGGCTTCCAGCAGGCTTGAGTCAGAAGATGGATCCAAAGTGAACATTTGTTCAGTAACCCTCAGCAGACCGAGCCACCGTAACTGGTCTTAAGCCCATGCAAGTCTTCAGACTCCTTTGGTCTGAATCCCATGGTAACCAGACCCACAGCTTTGTCATGCAAGGTCTTTCCTTTTGTTTTAAACCACCATTTGACAATTTCCTTAAATTTCCCTCTAATTCTTACAAGAAATACCAACTTTTCATATGCTTGCTGGAACTTCAAGAAAAACATTTCTTCAGGTCATGTTTGGGCACCTCAGTCCTTGATAAAAAGTAAGATTGTTCTTGCATTAATAGTAGTCAAAATGAGGAAGATGACAAGGCTTTAAACATAAAGATAGACCGGTTATTTTGCAATGCAATTTGCTTGTGGCTTTAAACCCATGCATATTATTTTAGGAGATGACTACTGAGAACTTGTAAGTGGAAAAAATTGTGTAAAACAAACCAGCATACAACAGCTAAGACTCTTATGATATATGAAGTATTACAAGTATTATCCTCATGCTTTTAAACAGTTAAAATATTAAAACATTTGAAAGCCGATTTAGGAAGACTAAGCTGGAATCAGATCAGATCTCTTTTTAAAGACAAGTTTAAAAAAAACTGCTGTAGGAGTTTTTGATTCAGGAAATTGTTTTGGAAATCCACCAAAACCTGGTTAGGGATCTTTTGTACTAACAATAGGAAGCTAAAAGTAACCTGAGGAGGGTACTGGTGTAAGGAACGAAGAAATACAAGTCAAAAGCAGTGTGTGAAGAAAGGCAACCTGAAAAAGTTTCAAGAACAACTTGAAACACTTTCTGGAATAGGTTTCCATTCCACTAATCTAGACTCTTCATGACCACAGACAGTAAAAGTTCCTTGGGACTGAACAATACACATCCAAAAAGGTGAGTTGAAACAGCCATACAGTGGTAAATAATTCCACAGGGAGGGGACTTTGACTGAAAGACACAGCTTTGAAGCAGAAGGTTCCCTGGAGAGGCACATATACCATGAAAAAAGAAGTACCTCCATGCTTGTGTCGCTTACTTCATGGTGTTTGTAATGTGCAAGGAACAATGAATTCGGGGCTACCACAGATCACAAATAGCAATAATGGACATAAGCATTAACTTGTCATTGAATTAAGACAGTGAGTTCTCTCCTGAGGCTGCATCCCTGAGGGACCCTGCTGTGGCTGTTCGATGACTCATAACATTGTGGGAATCCCTTTGTTACTGCAGGTTTTGGTTTTGGGGTCTGGGCTCCCTCATGAGAGGGATGAGCATGACTTTCCCCCCATTGTTCTAGGGAAATCTTGCTGGATGAAAGTGCCAACAGGAACTTTCCATTCTCAGCCTTCAGGGCTGCAATTCCCCAGTGAGTACTTACTTAGGCCAGAACAGCACCACTATGATTTATGTTCTCAGTTAAAATCCATTTATTCTGAACTGCCAAAAGAAGTTATTGACATGCAACTTTTGTCATTAGGACTCATCAATATGGCATGGAGACTCCAGACTGCAGACAGCTTTTGAGGATATGGATTAGATATTCCCTTTGATAGTATGTCAGGTTTTATTGGCATTAAACTGCTAAGGGTCAGGATTTAAGTTCTAAGAGCCAACTGCCTTTCCTGTGGCTGCAGCAGGAGCAATCCAAAAGGCTGTTGCAAAAACATTCCCAACAGACTTCCATTTTTTTTCCACATTTCTTTCCCCACTTTCTCCAAAATTTTATGGTGTTTAAGTGTCCTTGGACCCATTAAAGAATGTGCATTTCTTTCTTTAGATAGATAACCTGACCTTTCCTTGTCACTCCACCTAGTGTCCGTAGCAAATTTGCTTTCAAATTCTTACTTCCAAATGGGAATGAACTGCTTTTGGACATACTGCAGTTCAGTTACTCACAGGAGGAGTGCAGCAGGTTAATTACTAACATCTAAATTACTAACATCTAAATTTTTGGTTCTTCTCCTTTTCATCTCAGGTTTCAGTCACCAAGTTTAGATAGTGGAGGTGAAAATACCTTCCAGGTACTGTCTCACTGCCCGCTGTGGTTAGTCCACCTTGGCAGACCCCATAAGCTGGGGAAACTAAATGATGCTCCTTTGCCAAAACAGCAGTCTCTCAGAAGTTTAACCTACTGACTCCTGCTATCCTGACAAGCATCATTACTCCTTCCTAAATATTTTATTAATTAGGCCACTCCAACAACTGGGACTACCTGTGTTAAAGAAGACTGATAATTGAGTTCTTTACACATGGGTAGCAGGTCACTGTGGAAAGGAAAGCAGAATAAATTTCTGCTCAAGTTTCCAACCTGGTTTATTTTGGAAATGCACAGCTCTATCACACTATGCTCAGTGGCAATGCAGGATCCAGCCTTTCCCATGTTTAATGTGGAGCCAGAACGTTCTTGACATATCCTGGCCACTTCAGATAAGCATGTCTAGGCATACATGCAATTTCAGTGTATCAACTTTGCATAGTATTGCTGATTTTGATTGTTTCCTGGATACTTCATGCTTCCTGCACTGGTCAGATTAGAGGCCCAGCCTTAGAAGCTCCAATTTAGGTTTAATTCAAGCATCCAGAAGAGGCTGGGCCATAAGCACAGAGACAGATGGGATCCTCAAGGAAGAGTTGGGTCAGCAGGTCTGGATGAAGTAGGAACTACAGGGATACATTGTACACAGCTTGGTTGGCTACTGCAGCCTGTGAAGGTGCCCTTCCTGAATACTTCCAGGCCACTGCCTTTGACACAAACTCAGCACCATTGTGTCCATGCAGAGAAAGGAGACATGATGGAAGTGCAGGGTTCACAGAAGAAGACAGGGGCCTGACTGTCCTGTCACAGAAAGCAGAGCTACCCACAAGCAGACTTTGGGTTTAATAAACGTAATTATTCCAAGCAAGGATCTTTGTGCTTTTAAGTATATTTTGCATGTAATTTATTGCATTAATTATGAGAAGTTCTGTATTAATTCTCTATTTAAATGTGTTGCTTTAACATAGCATCTCAGGGTGTGCATTACACATAGATGAATTTGCACTTGTTATCCACTGAGTGTAGGTATCCCCAGTGCAAAAGCCATCATCCTTCCCTTGAGTTCAAGGCTGGGCCTCAAACATACCTGTAAAAATGTTTTGTAAACATGGGCAAAACAGTATCTTTTTCACCTACTTCAGAGAAGCCCAAACCAGCTTGCCTTATTCTGTTCTCTTTAGCTCATCCTGAAACACGTACTGAGCATGGAACGCTTTTGCCTTTACATGAAATTTAGTTAATGCTATGAACAGCCAGAGCAGAAGAGCAGAGTCAGGGCCAGCCCCAGCTCCAAGATGCAGGAGAGACATCAGTGACAGCACAGCCTGCCCAAACAGTGTGATGGAAGGGTTACCTGGAGCTCTGTCCTCCATGTCATTCATGCACTCCTTGTAGTTCTTTGCGAGCAGAAAGTAGAGATAAGGCAACTTGGGGTTTTTTCCGGCAGCCACGAGGGCTTCTGTAGTGGCCAAGTGCATCACTGTATCATCGCTGACTCTCCAGCCTTGGGTGTTCAAGTTGCTGAGTCCCCCCATCTCTGCCAGCTCCTTGTGGATGGCTGGGCCACTCTGCTCGAACTCCCATTTCCCATTGTAATAGCCCAGCGTGTCACCAACTGCGCTCAGCACTAACGATGCCACATAGTTTTCCATTTCTTTAGGATGTGGACTTTCCCCCCTGACTGCTTTAATGTAGAAAATACTATTGAGAAAAAAAAAAAAAAAAGAGGGGGAGATTGAAAATAAAATCTTTCCCAGTTCAGTATGTTATCTTTCCCAGTTCAGTACGTATCTTTCCCAGTTCACTACGGGCCTGCCCTGCTAAGCTCCAGCAGGCTGGATACCCTGCCCAGCACCTCCATCTCACTCAGAGGATGTATTTCTTCACAACATATGCTTCTTCCTGTGCACCCACCATGGGCAAGTGCGTGGCAGCTCCGGGGCAGCCCAGCCCTGGCAGCCAGACACGTCCTGCTGGGATGGTGGCAGCGGTACAAGGCAACACCGCGTGTCACATCTGGCTGAAAGACCAAAAACCGAGGGCAGGACTGCAGAAGCATGTGCAGGTTATGGGACCGCAACCTTGTTCTCCACCTTTTTAAGGGCAGCCCATACGAGCGAGGAGCTCAGAACAGCACCCAGCAACTCCTGCACCCCGGGGTAAGGCGAGGCTGACCCTCAGCGGTACAGAAGTAAGGGATGTAGGGGGTAAGGCAGTGCTGAGCTCCGCGGCTTTGGCAGGGCCAGGCCACGGCGGTAACGCCCGGGCCTGCTCCTCGGGCCGGCTACGACACAGTCTGCTGGCACAGGCAGAGCTCCCACCCGCTTCCAACTCGGGGTTTGCTTCCCCTTTCATCTGGGAGAAGGGGAGGCCCAGCCGGGGACGCGCGGCCTCTCCCGGGCCCCAGCGGGTACTTACATAGCGAGCCCTACGAGCGCCGCCATCCCAATGAGCAGAGCCAGCCCAACAAGGAGGGCCCGCCGGCGGCTGCCCCGCCCCCAGAGCCATGCGGGCCTGCCGGGGGACATGGAGCACGGCGCNGCCTGACAACCCGTGCTGCCGTCTCGTCCCCGTAAAAAGAAGAAAAAAATAAAGGCGCTTTCAGCATTTCCCCTGCTTTTTCTATCGAAACTGCTCGCTGGTTGCATGAGCAGCCCCCTCCCTCCTCCTGGCTGGGCTCCTCCGGGGTGGGAGCAGGATCCCGCTCGGTGTCTGCACTGGGGACAGACGTTGTGGGGGGGCTTTTCCCTTGGTTTGTGTTTGCCCTCCTTTCTGCAGCCTGAGCGGAGCTTCCAGCCTTTGCCAGGAGTCTTTGCTCATGTCTCTGCTCCTTCACAGAATTACAAAGGTTGGAAGAGACTTTCAGGAGCGGCCAGTCCAACCATCCACCCAGCGCTGCCACCGTAACCTCTAAACCACATCACCCAGCGCCAGATCCAGATGTCTCTTGAACACCACTCCACCACCTCCCTAGGCAACCTGTTCCAATGCCTGACCACCGTAACAGTGGAAAAAAAATTCTGGTATCTAATCTGAATCTTTCCTGTCTCAGTTTAAGGCCATTTCCTCTAGTCCTCTCACTGTAGGTATGGTAGAGGAGACTGGCCCCCACCTCATTACAATCTCCTTTCAGGTGTTGTAGAGAGCAATGTGGTCTCCAGCCTACTCTTCTCTAGACTATCTCCTTCAGTAAAACAACCTCTTTTGGTGTTTGGGGGCAATGTGCTCCCCACAGCCACATCATGGCCCAGCTCGGCTCCCTGGTAACCCCAACGTCTCCCAAACCAGGGCTGGTCTTTGCTATGTCTTATGGTACTGCTTTACGTAGTGTCCTGAGGTGCCTGGTCCTCCCGTTGTCTTGCTTTTATTTTTAATGCTGGTGATGGTTAGGTGGCTGAGGGAATCTAGTCAGTGGATGAGGAAGGGTCAGGAGCACAAAGAAGGAGCAAGAACCAGGATTAAGCATGTCTGGGCTTGCACTTTGTGGAGGACGAACCTTTTTACCAACCAGCAGTCACTTGACATTCCGCACGCCAGAAGGTACCAGCACCTCTTAACAGGAAGGGAAAAAAAATCCCCCCTGGATGCCTATTAGAGAAAGCATTGGTTTTTTTGAGCTGCAGCCCTGGGGAATTTCAGGGCAATCACAAATGTAGTGCTGGGTCAGAGCAGAGTCCCTGGGGAATTTGGGGGCAAGTGAGAATGGAGGGCTGGAGTGGGGCCCTGAGAGAATTCAGGTAGCTGAGAGCACAGAGGTTTATGGGAGCATTAACCCCAGCAGCCACAGTGGTTTGGTATGCCATGCTCATTCATATATCTACTCCTCATCTGCAACCCGCTGTAAATTTGGAGTTTGAGCAGCATTTGGTAAAGAAAATAGTAACAGAAAAGGAAGTGGGAAAAGAAGCTGCTAGTATTCCAACACTGCCAGTCGTGCCTGCTGACCTTTTCTGCTTCTCTGCTTCATTTTGTTTTCTCCAGAACGTTTCTGAATTTACTCAAGTTGGTGCAATGCTTGAAAACAAAGTGGGGTTTTTCTCTCCTAAGGTTTGGGCCTTTGAGAGAGAAAACCCTTCATGCTTTTGTCTCTCAGTCTATGAGGAATGTCTTCTAACGCAGCCTGAAGGGCAGAGGAGCAGAGAGGAGAGTTTCAGGGTTCCTCAAAAGGACGGGAAGATGGGAGAATGCCTCTGTATCAGCAAAAAAATGCCTGTGGCACAGAGATGTTTGGATTTGATCATTGCTTCCAGTTTCCTGAACTCTTTCAGCTTCCTAAAAAATGAAACCAAGATGAACAACACAGTTAAGTGACATCTGAGATGTGTCACAGAAAAATGTTGAGGGCTCCTTGCAGACAGACAGCAGACAATAAACCAGCAGCAGGAGCCTGCAAACCATGGGTGGGGAGAGCAGCAGTCTTTAGGTTCAAACTGATCCCAGAGAGCTCTCCTTATGTAAGTCCTGTAGGATGCCCACGAGTGGACAAGGAGAGCGTTCTCCATCAGGGAGCACCCCTAACTCCAAGATGTTGCAGAGAAGCATTGCTCTGGCTCAGTGCATGACATGGGCAGGTGGGCATTAATTGCTCCCCCTTTGCAATAATGGCCTTCTGATGCTGAGCCCTGCAAAGAGTTAAAGACTCACTATGTTGCACCATTCTGGTGGGTTTGTTGTATTCTTTTTAATGAAAATTGAGGCTGCATTGGACCAGTGACCAGGATCTGCCTTCTGGAATGTACCACCTTGGAGCAGCTTGCTGACATGCCCCTGCCATGTGTCAGACACTGTGGTTAGCATCCGCTTAGACTTAGAATTTTCCTTCGTATTCATCTGGAAAAAAAGGGTAATTCTTTCTGACTAAAAAAATAAGCCCGCAGCTGAGGGCTCCTGTTCAGAGGGGCTGTGAAGGGTACTGCAGCACTAGAGTTATATATTGGTTTAGACCCAGTGGGATATTTCCTCAGAACTACATAAGACCTTCAGACCAGAAGTTGGAAACAGGTGAACATTAAAAATGCATGGTGCACCTCTTAAACATGCCAGTGCCCCTGTTCTAGATCCTACAGCTGTCCCCAAAACAGAACTATAAAGAAACCACCAGAATATTCATTTTGTACCTCTCCTCTTCATCTTCTCTTTGCCCCCCAAGGTTCAAAGGTAACTTTCCACAGCATCTTCTGGGTCTCTAAAACATGTTCATTTTTTAGACCAGTGCCAAACATGTTCATTTTTTAGACCAGTGCCAAACTCATCACAGTCTCTCATTTTTTTTAATAGCACCTTTTTCTCTGTAAAAACAGCAGGCTTTTTTTTTTTTTTTTTTTTGAGGGGGGAATGTTTCTGGGCTTACCCTAATTCTCAATCCCCAGGTGCGTGTCTGTCACTGGCCAGTAAATAACAACTGCTGCAACAGGGACATTCAAAGCAGGGGCAGCAAGTGCCACGTGAGGTGTGCTGGGGCTCGGTGGGTGAGCCCGGGCAGCAGTGCTGGTGAGGCAGCAGTGCGTGACCCTGCTGCATGTGTGAGGGAAGCACTCTCTGCTCCAGGATGCTCAGGGCTGCTGTGCTCCCTCTGGCTGGGTGTTTGCAGCAGGGAATGGGCACCCAGGTGCTTCTGGCTCTGTGCTTCCTTCACCCTAGGCAGGACAGGGCCTCGCTTTCTCCCTCACTTCTTGCCTGACATCCCGTGGTATTGATGGAGGGGCTCTCACCTCCCTCCATGCTGTCCAGAGTAGCACAGTGGAAACAGGTGGTGAGAGCCTGGGCTGCAGACACAGCCTGTGCCTGAGCAAAGCCAGTTGCAGACACTTTTGCCCAATTATGGGATCCTGTGGAGAACAGCAGGAAAGGTATTGATTGAAGGCATTGGCTAAAGAAAATTCTGGACATGGTGGTAGAAAAGATGCGTCTGGGCAACCAACTTGTTTTCAGGAAATAATGGACTTTGGTTTCTTATTGGAGAAACCAGACTTCATTGCAGAAATGGCCACTTTTTTCTTTCCAGGCTTGCCTTCTTCCACAAACTGTCTGAGAGCATGCCCGGCTCACTGCCCAGGGCAAAAGGGAAATGCTGGAAAATGTGATTTGTTCATTGTGGCACCTACCACTCTCCTCAGGATGCTACCAAAAGCCATCTTTAACACAGATTTAAAAAGAAAAGTTAAAAAAATACATCAGTGTCTGGCTGTTTCAAATAACCATAGTTCTGAGGGTAGAAAATAAGCAAAATAATTGCTTTACCACAGATGGAGGCACTGCAATGCCAGCTTGAGAAAACCAGCAAGATTAGGAATACAGAGAACATCTCCTGGATGAGCTGAGGACTCTGATCACCTCTCACTTGTCGACATCTAGCAAATGGAACTGCAAACTCATCTTTACTGCCCCTTCATTAGGTTTATAACTGGCATGTTGGCAAATGAGAGTGTGTGGGTTCAGAGACCACAATAACAAAGTCCTGCTTCAGAGCCTGGGGACATCAGTGAAGTATCCCCGGATAGTTCCTGTGGACCTGGGGTTTGGCTTGAGCAGTGGATCTGAGGCTCCAGGACTGACAGGCTGCATGCTCCTTGATGTAAATCCAGTGACAGTTCCATTTTGGGTTGTAGGCCTGTGCTGACACTGTGCTCCCCACTTGCATGGTGACGGTGTCTGAGGGCCTGTGTTGTTGTCCCTTCTGCCCCTTTCTTTCCCTAAGCTGCTGGCAGTTGTGTCTTGTGAGAGTATAGGGGTGGGGGGACTGTGGGAGCCCATCAGAGGGATGTTGTGCCTGCAAGCAGAGGGCCCATCACTCCTGCCTTACCATCACTCTCAGCTCACCATACAGCACCAGCAGGCTAAACCTGGAGGTTCTTGGGAGGTTTCTTGCCAATGAAAGTGAGTCCTAGTGGGATGTGGTGGGTTGAACGTGGCCATCTGCTTAGAGAGGGGAGGGAAGAAGGTTTCATCATGCTACAGATTTTGAAACAGTGACGCTCTTCCTGCATTGTGCAAGCAGTGATGTTTGAAATGTTAAATGTCCTTTCCGCTTTGAGAGCAGGTTTCTCCTTTCTCTGGGAATATATACAGTCTGAGTAACAGTTTCAGTCTGCAGTACAGAAAAGATGTGTCAGGTGTGAGAAATAAGAACAAACTCAGGAGAGGGAGTTCAGCCTTCTGGGATAGAAAGCTCAGCTCTCCTGAGGCTCTGGTGTTGCAACAGCAAAAGATGTGGCCAAGCACGTGTGGTTCACACAGACAACATGTGCTTCCACATAACAACCGAGCCAAATTAACTACTGCAGTCCTCCAAAAATTACTTCCCTCCAGCTTTCCCCCTTCCCAGCTTCATGCATCCACCTCCTGCTCTGAGGGTCTGCAGTGAAAAGTTCATTTGACCCTCAATCCTGCCAAACTAGTTAGGTAAAGGATAGAAGCAGTGTAAAACTAAGAGTGAGAAAGTAACTAGGCTGGGGAGGAGGGACTCCTCTTTCTTCTGCCAGAAAGTTGCAAGTGTGTCCAAGATGTCTAAGGACACCATGAGTTGTGTACAGGCACAAGAGCTAAGCCTGAAGGAGGAAGAGTTGGAGGTACTGAGGTCTGGAAAAGCAGACGGATGGGAGTGGTGCTCAGAAATCCACATTAGCTTATTGGAGAGGGCTTAGAGTGCCAGGACCTGCCAGGCTGAAGGATGACTTTCCTCAGCTTGAATGACTTAAACTGAGACTAGGCAAAATCATAGGTATGATAGGTTAGGAAAAGCCCCGTGGTGGCTTTGAGTTACTTGACTGGGTGATTATTTTCCACCACAGGGATTTCTTTGATGCTGGGTTGGAACCAAAGCCCTTTCTCCTGTCTTTCTCTTGGCTATTTCTTCACCAGCTCTCTCTATAACCGTAGTTCCTGGGAATTACTCCTTTTGACCATATACCAGAAAAACAAAGGGTTTTTCGAATTCCTGGGGACAAAGCTTTGGGAAAGCAAAACACAACGTTTAAAAAGTTACTTCTGCATTCGATTCTTCATGAGTTGGATTTCATAGAATTGGGAAGTCCTGACTGGTGATGTAAGAGGAACATATGAGCAAGACCAGTGAATGTTCTGTTTTATCCATTGGTCTGACAAGGCTTAAAAATATCTACCTATGTTTCCTTTCTCTATTTACATACTTTGTGTGATGCAATGCAATGGTGACATTGCCTTGATGCATGGAAAAGTCCTCCTGGAAGGAGAAGCAAGGACATCGATGACTGGTATGCCCTCTTCCAGCTTTGCCCTCACACTGTGCATGTATCCAAATTCACAGGGCAATGAAGGCTTTAGAGGAGGCCACCAAAGACCCTGCTGTGCTGTGGTTAGTCCACTGGTATGTTCCCAAGATAACCCTGGTCCAGCAGAAAGGATAGGCAAGCTCTTGACAGCAATCACTAGGCAAAGGAAGCTGATAACTGTGAAACCTCTTGCTCTTAAAATTGAGATAGTATTTGAGGTCTGGGAGGAGATGGTCTATGACTGATCTGCCAGGTATGTGACTGCACAAAGCTGTAAGACAGTGTAAGAGAATCTGGTTTGGGGAAAAAAACCAAACATATTTGATTGGTGTTAGACCACATTATGAAAAAATCACTTGAAAGTTAAGGAAATAACTCCAGGAAACAGAGAGAAGCGTGGGAATAAGGATGCTGCCTCTCTTGTATGTTCTATATTGCTGTGATCCATACCTCTCCAATGACAGTGGCTCTGAACTGCCTCCAAGCACTCACTTCTGCTTGGAGCAGAACAGAAAATCACACTTGTGCTTTCATCCTGTATGAAAGAACCTGTCCCTGTGCTCTACCCTAAACCCTCAGCAGCAGGAGCACAGGACAACTTCTTGTTTGACATGGATGTGACAAGAGCATGAGCTCAGGGCTCTGGCTTTGTGTCAGCAGGCATTTGCTGGGTGTGGGAAATGCATTGGTCTCTGGTCTGTCAAAGCCGCTGCCACACTGGAATAGCTGGGGAGCTGTAAGAGACAGAGGAGTGTGAGACCTTTTTTTATGCTGTTTAGTCATTTGCTTGCACTGGGACTGGTGCTTGAAAAGCAAAATGTTGCTTATCCTGTCCTCAGTCTCCAGAGCCTTCTCATTTTCTTCCACTGACTATCCGTGACATGCCAGCCACTTTGATGTAACCTAGTCATGTGTGGCTTTAGTTGTTTTGGCTGTGATAGTGAAACCTGTGAGGCCATGCTTGGACTGACATAAGCCATGAACAAGGCTGGGTATGAGGAACCCATCGGCGTGTCGGGCCATGGCCAGAAGGAAGCAAACAGGAAGAGCTGATTGTGCTCCTTGCTGAAAATGATGTTATGTGTGGGTGGTGGTAGGGGAAAATGAGGGGCAACATAATCCCCATATTCAGGAAATGGCTTGTGAAAACACAGTCCAGTGGTAAGAATTTCTACTGGCAGAGAGAAGGTTGTTGCTGTCATTAAGAAACTAAGGCTGGAGAGGTGTGCAAGCTGTGTGAGCTGGGATCCCTGAGCAGCCAACTAGCCTGACCTCGGTAAATGGGGAGATCAAGTGCAAAAGAGTTTACTGAGGGTATTTCGTGCCTGGCTATGGTAGTAGGTTTATTTTGATAAGATAATTGACTATGTAGACAGTGGACTTCAGAAAGGCTGTCCTTACAGTGCTACAGGCAAAGCCATTAAGCTGGAGAAACAGGGGATTAATGTGAGCATCGTAAGGATTTACCTAAAGAAAGAATGTCAGGAGGTCGTGCCTCAAGGGAAGTGAGCTGGGTGGAAAGGAGTTATTAATGATGCTCCTCCAAAGGGTGATCTTGTTTACCCAGCAGGAAAACAAGCTGTAATCAAATTCGGTCAGGGCTAAATCGCTGCAATGATTTCTCAGGCTACAGCACGAGAAGATGCACCAAGGACTGGAATAGGGGAAACAGGATAAAAATTAGCAAATCAGCAGCACAAGGTGCAAGCTTGCACGTGCAGGGAGTAGCTATAAGATCTTTTGCTCCCAGCTTGTCCCTTGCCATTTGGAAATTACAGAATAAGGGGAGTTCTGATTGATTGATGATGAGTTCTCACCATAGTGTAGCCAAGAAAAAGAAGAAGGTGACCACAGATGAGATCTTCCCAATTATTTTAAAGGTACCTTCACACAGCTATGGAGGCACAGGGTTCCTGCAGTGGGCATGCAAGGGGTGTCTGGGAGCCCTGCCATGCTGATAGAGGACAGGGCAGAGAGGGACAGGTTGGGGGAAGAGCCCCCTATGTGGGGAGAGACCAAAATGGCATGGCCAGTGTGAAGGGGCTTGGCTGCTGGGTGAGAGAATCTCCACAGCACCAGCCAGGTGCTGATGCTGGGAAAAGCATAGTGTCAGTGTCTGACCAGAGCGTGGGGGAAGCAAGTCCAAGCCTGCACCTCTCCATGAGCCCACTGCAAAGCCACACACATCCAACAGGGCTAGTGGTGCCAAGTGTCCAGTGCTCAGTGTACCACCTTACCCTGGGGCAGATCACTCCCGTGGCAAAAGGGACAGGGCTGAGTATTCAGGAGAGCTCTTCCAGACGTGTTTGCTTCAGACTATTTTCCAGAGGTGATCTGAGGGTTGCTGGTGCTTGTGAGCTTCTAAAGGTCCTCACTATGGTGCAGCCTTCCTCTGAATGTTGCAAATTTCTGAAAGCCAGGACTCATCTGTGGGATGCCAGAGAGGGAACATTGTGTATGTGGGCACAGGCAGCACACCTGCTGAACAGGCCAAACACATCACCTGTGCTGTGGCATTGCTTTGTCTGTTCTCGTGGCTTTTCATGAGCACATTTAGATCTCAGGCCTCTCCTCAGTCTTTGCTTTCTCCCAGCACCCTAAATGGAAGACAAAATATGTTGATGGAAGAGCAGAACTGAACAGACAGCCTCACCTAAGCCTCACAGCTAATGGACGGGGCCTCTGAAGGAAGACAGACCCAAGAAAAATGTACCCATTCCCCAGTGGTCTGAGGGCTTCGGTCAAACAATTGTGATACCCATGTAAAGGAGGAAACCCCATGGCTCACGCTTACAGAAAATTGCTCTTTTTGTGTTCAAATGGAAAAGAAACAAACCTAAGCTGGACACCACATTTAGGCTTGAGGTTCAGATGTTTTCAGGTTTGGTTCTTGTTTCAGGTTTTGGGGGCTTTTGCTTTTGTTTGTTTTCTCCTGAACTCCCCTCCCACCTTCAAATGTCAACCTGGCAGGTTTCTGGAATTGAGTCCTTTTGAGCTTTTCTTCCTGAAAGTCCTGAATTTGCACTTCCCATGTTGCCGACTGATTTGTGTGTACACTGGAGTGAGCTATGTCTGCTGGCATCAGCAAGGGCAGATACATAGCTGTCTCTAAGAAAGCAAATCTGCCAAAAAAAAAGTTGTGTTTGGCAAGAATACTACTACAACAGGAGGAGTGCCCAGTCTGCAGGTTGCCAGCACAACCTTGCTGCAGATGGAGGTTTTGGAAGCTCTCTGTACTGATCTGGTCCATCTCCTGAGCACATGCAAACTGAAACCAGCTAATACTTTCTAACACACATATGGCCATAGTTTTTCAAAGGCTTGGAAAAAGCAGGGGCCCTGTCAATGCTTTTCTGACCACTGAATTTCTTGTTCCAATGCAGAAGAAAGCCAGAGCACAGTAAGGTTCAAGTTAAAACCTCAGCTTCAAGTTAAAAAAACCCTTATTTTTTTACTCTTAGTCTTAGAAATACATGTTTCTTTTCTTTATTTTTTTCTTTTTTTCTTTTTTTTTTTTCTGGTTTTTTTTTTCTTTTTTTTAATAGATCAGTCTAAACCATATCTGGTGTAAAAAATTTTTAAATTAAGCCTAACCACAACCAAAGAAGAGAACAATACCTAGCGGCACTGATTACAGGTAGTGCTTTCAGCTCTGCTTTTAACAAAGGTAATAATATTTAACAAAGGTAATAATAGTTCTGCTCTTTGGGTGTGACTCCCACTGAAACCAGTGTTGCATTATATATCCAAATCTATGTCAGAATGATATTTGCACTTACATGTACAGTGCTTGTTCTTATGGGAAAATTGCAGGTAGGAAGCTGGGCTGTGAGATAGCAGCATGCTCATTGATTCTAATTAACTCCTCATTTACATGCTCCTAGTGGGCACCAGGGGTGATTTGCGTTACTTCACTTTTAAAGGCAAGAGAGGCCTGAACACAATGGCTTGGGTGAAATTATATACAACATTTGGAGCTGATTTAATGCCTGGGTTTTGACAACAGAGATCTGTCCCTTCCTTCTGCTCCCAGTCCACCAGATCCCTCTGCAGATGCTTGTTTTGCTAAATTGATGCAACTCACAAAGATGGCCAAGAAAAGCAAGTTTGTTTAATTTTTTTTCTTTCCTGGGTTAGTGTGTTGAACCAGATTCCAAGGAGGCACTGAGGGATAAATGTTCTGGAGTGAGATTTGTCCCCGTCTCTGATCAACCATATGGAAGTAATTCTTAGGATTTTTGCAAGCCTGCATCTTAGAAACCAAGCACCATGGGAATCAACTGTGGATTACTAAAATCAAAACAACATTCTGACAAGCAAAACCCACTTAGAGGTTGTCAGTCCTTAGTTGTATTGGCAGATTCCTCAAGTTGGCAAGATAAATATCCAGCAGACCTCATGTAGAAGGCAGATCTAAAGTGTTGCTTCTCAAATATGCTACTTTACACCTTGATTCATCCCTTTTACCCATGCATTTTCATATCTGTATGTCATCATCTTGACACACATGCTAAAACATTTGCTTGGTTATGTTTTCATTGTGTCAGTTTCTCGTTGCCACTGTGATTTTATGATTAGAACAGCTTGAACTTCTGTGGACTCCTGCAAAACCTCTAGGACCAAAGTCCTCAGACCTTGCCTCTGTGTGATCCACTCTGAAGCCAGCTCAGAACCTTACACTTTTTTCCCCAGTGAATGCAAGGGCAGCCTCTGTTCCCTGGATAACACAGAGCAATGCCATCCTGTCTGGATAAGAAACAGACTGAAAATCATCTTCCCCTTGATGCAGTCACTTGTGCCAAATACCAAAATGCCTGATTAAGCAGGCTTTCCAGGGACCCGGCTGTCCTCAGCTGCACCCTGGCACTGCTGATGCCCGGAGCAGGGAGCACAGGTGCCCTGCCTGTGGGAAGAGGCAGGGCTCCAGCAGCCCTCAGAGGCAGGAGAACAGGGCAGGGAGCATGTTGTAAATGTGCACCTTGGCACACAACGCTGTAACTCTCAGGGGTAGGCAGGTCCCTTTTCAACACTTGCTTGTTTCTGCATATAAATCTTTTTTGTGTAACAGCACCAAAAAAAAAAAAAGGGAAAATACAGCCCATTCTGTACTAGCAGGTGCTGTGTGTCAGCAGTGTGTACCAGACCTGCTTGGTGCTGCAGCCAGTGCTGCTGCACGTGGTGCCATGTTATCCCTGCTCTCTGTCCCAGGGACACAGTGAGGGTAGTCAGGATGAGGCCATCTCAGCCACAGAGCTGCCATTCCCTGCCAGCCCAAGCTGCTTGTGCAAACAGGACCAAGGCTTGCAGCCCCTTATGAGCCAGCAGAAGGCTAGAGCACAACCAGCACAAGTAGTAACTTACAGCACAGACAGACACAACGTTTGAGCCACCTATGTGCTAAAATAGTTGGCGTGAATATTAAAAAAAAAAAAAGCAAAAGTCAGCCTGTGTCTTCTTCCTGGCCTGGTACTACCAAGAACTGTGATTCCCGGACAGGGTGGGCTGGCACAGCCAGTGCAGGCAGCACATCCTGCTTTACTGAGGGGAACCAGTGTATTCGCTGCTCTTTCTTCCCACATTGAGGTGGAAACCGTGGGAGATTGGATTCTCCTTTTGTGAACATTTTTGCTGCAAGGGAAGAGCTTGCAGGAATTAGTCTGGAGGAAAGGTGTGGATGAGGGCAGCTGTGTTGTCTTGCATGCAGAGACCTGCTCATTCTTTCTTGCAAGGACTGTGTGAGCATGCTGGGCTCTTCTGCATGGTGGTTGCACAAACACGGATGACTCACTGCAACAAAGTACAGCAATCCAGTGGGTCCTGTACAGCAGTTGGCTGTGAGGATAATCAAAAAAGGTTAATCCCAGATTATTACGGCAATTTTGTCAGGAAGCCCTGGTGCTTTGAGCAGTAAAAATCAACTATCTACATAGTAATCAGGTCAGAGTTACACTTGTCAAACAATGTGGGTGCATTTTGTATTTACATTACTTGAATTAATTTCCCACATTTCCCCCTCTCTGTTTCTGTGTTCAGAAGATTTTTTAAGCTTTATTCGTCACTCTTGACTTACCATGGCACAGCAGACATGCTACATGTGCTTTGTAATGTACCATGTCACCAAAGCAAGTTGTCCATCTGTGCATGGCCAGCCCAGAGCTAATCAGTGCTTCCTTCCTTGGGCATTGCTGGACTCTGGTCCCAGCCACACACTGATCTTGTGGCACTTGTTCCATCCCCAGCACACTTTGGTAGCAGAGACACTCTGCCTTGGTCTTATGAGGGCAGAGTTTGGTCCCCTCAGGTCACTGAAATGTGTGGAACGGACTAGCTGAGTGATAATGGGAAGCACAGACTGTCTGCCAGTGTGGATGTTACCTGACTGCAAAGCTCGTAGCCCTGCCAGAGCACACAGATCACTCCCGAGGACCAGAGGAGTGCTGAGCTCTGGAGCGTGGATCCCACTGCGCAGGCTGCAGAACAGCAGTGCACTCAGAGCACTGTGCAGGGGCAAACACTGGCTCTGAGCCCTTCTCCCAGGTTTAAAATGGCTTTCACAGGTCCGGTGAGGACTTCCTTGTGCCCAGGGTGGTGCAGGAGCACAGTGCCTAGGGAATGATGCCAGGTGAAGGATCCCCGGCAAACACGTGTGGCCTTTGCTGAACAGAGGGAGAGAGCTGAGCCCAGCACAGGGACACTGCCTGAGATCTCCTCCTTCAGTGGGCCTGAGCACCAGTGCTCATGGAAAGCCAAATCCATTGAAGTGGGCCATCACCCAGCTCCATCTTTGGATGAAATTAGCTTTGAGACCTCTCAATGAGGAGTGTAGGACACAAGTGGGATAGGGTCCCTCCCATGCTCTGAGGGGTTGGTGCTGTCTGCTCTGCCATGCTCAAAGTAGGTTGCACAAGTGAAACCTGTCCTTGTTTCCCAAGTTCTCTTGTTTTTTATTTTCTTTTTGTTTGGGTTTTTTTCTTTTATCTGGTATTGGAACCATCAAATGCTGACAGGACAAGAAGGAATGGCCAGAAGTTGTGCTAAGGGAGGTTTAGATTGAATATCTGAAAAATATTCTTCACTAAAAGGGCTCTTAAGCCCTGGAACAGGCTGCTTAAGGAAGCAGTTGAATTTCCATCCTGGAGATACTTAAAAGATGTGTAGGCATGGGACTTAAGGACATGGTTTAGTGGTGGACTTGGCAATGCTGGGTTAATGGTTGAACTTAATGATCTTAAAGGTCTTTTGCAACCTAATTCCATGGTTCTATGAAAAAACCCCAAACCCTCCCTAAAGATGTTACTGTCTTTTGCAATGGGGTCATTTCTTTGACAAAGATGTTTTTAGGGCACTTGCACAGCCATTTTTGGTGATGTATATCTCTGGAAACATACCTTGGGTACTTCCATTCAACCCAGACATTCTTGAATTAAAAGCATGCAGATATGCTGTTAGTTCAGATTAACACAGATTGGAATATCTGTCCACCTTGAAAACAGTAAAAGGTATCCCAGTTCTGCAGCAAGGAATGTGGTTATGAATCCTCAACAGAGAGTAGGTGCTATGTTTTGGGTTTCAGTATTTATCCAGTTCTAACCTTTCTGTTATTTTTCTGATATGTTGTTTGAGAAAGAGGAGAAGGCTGGGGAGTTTTTTTATGTTTTTACTAATCAAAAAATATTCAAAATAATGATGTCTGGCTGCACTGGAAGTGCATTTCTGCAGCCATCTCTGCCATACAGAAAAAGTTGGTGATGTCAGTGGGTCTACAGGAAAAATCTAGCAGCAATGTATTGGAACGTATTTCCCGTTGAGTTCAAAAGATTTTTAACAGGAGTGCTGATTAGCAAAATTAATTTCCCCTACACAGCACACATGCTGCAAAATTTCACTTGTCTTTTCTGCTTTTTCCCTAATGGTTTTCTATGACAGCAAAGGAAAAATGTAATGTATGTGATGCTTTCACATCTTCCTCTTTTCCACAGCAAATGTATTAGCAGAATTTAAAGGCCCTTTCTTATTAAATCCAAGCTTCCCTTTTCAAGCTGCAATATTTCCTCTACCTGTTTAAACCTGTTTCTGGAGCACATAGAAGTGAAATGCTGAAGGTCTATTCATGTGCATGAAAAAGCTTATTTCTATTGCTGTGAATTGGAGGGCTCATATTACCTGTTGCAGTGCTCACAGAAAGCAGTGTCTTCTGAACTATGACTTCAATATGTACGAGTCCTTCAACTTTGTTGGCACCCTAAAGATGCGTAATAGCTCTTCCCTTGAACTCATGGATTCCAAGAATCAAGGATATGTGCTTAGGGAAACTTTAAGTAATGGAAAAATTACGACTTCTCTCTTTGATCAAAGCAGAACAAAGCATTTGATTTCTACCCTCTCTCTGTTACTGCAGTCTCCTTGCAACCAGGGAGCACTCTGAAGGAGAAGATACCAAAAACTGTAATACCTAGAAAAAGAGAAGGAGCTCTGACTGAGAATAGCATCCATGAGTTCAGCTAAAATTCAGGCAGCCTTAATGAAATGACTACCTGGTCTGGATTCCTCTGTGTGTAAGAAAGGGTTTTGATGCCTCCTTTGATGCCTCAGGCTGGCAGCTGATGAGCTCAATTAATTTCCCTGGGACTGCTCAGGGTTAAGTCCGGTGAAAGAAATGCAGGCTGGAGTTTCCTTCTAGTTGTAATATGCTAATGGCAGAAATACATATTTTTAAAAAAGCTTGATTTTTAAAATGAAAGTGAGGTGATAAACTGCACAGCTGTAACAGGGTTGCCAGTAACTCTGTAATGCTAAGGATACACAATTAGAGCAGCAGTAGAAAGTTCATGGGTCCATCTGCCTTGCAGAGAGGCAGTCCCTGCCTGAGAGCTAGGGATGTGACTTGGGAAAACTATGTATGAATGGCTATATTAATGATACTTTTTTTCTTCCCTGAGTATTGTGAAAATGCTTGTATGTAAACACTTGTTCCTATTGCAAACCATGGTGGTGGTGCTGCTAGAAAATGCATGGATAGAGTACAAATGTACGGGATGTAAATCAGAGCCCAAATCACAGAACACATGTACTAGAAACTGTGGAGAGACGATGGAGAGACATGGAGTCCCAGACTGGCTCAATAGCAAACTCCTCTCTGCCATTTCATATAGAATGATTTTTTCTCTACAGAAATGTTATTACCTGTTTTTATTCTGGTATTTGATTTCTCTGTGGAATACCATCCTTTTAATTAAGTCAAAATAAAATTCTGATTTGTATTACAACCCAGTCCACCTAATTTATCTGTTTCAAGGATTCCATACTAAAGAAAACCAGGAGCAAGTTAGTGGCAAATCATTTCTGATAAAAAGGCTGCATTTGATTTAAATCAAAGTAATTTAAACCAGCAAACCAGAAATCTGCATTTCAATAAATTATTTTAATCTTGATTTGTATTTGTATTTATTATTTTTTCCTTGGAGAATACCAGGTTTTCCTTGGTGTGCAACCGTCTTGCTGTGATTATTACAGCTAAATATAACTCCTTACTATACTAGGGTTTGTTTTATTTTGCAGGAAGGTCTGCAGTATCTGTACAAATCTACATCATTTAACATGCATTTACTCCCTCGGGGTCTTATTTACTAAGTGGTTTGTTTTTCTGCTCATGATTTGCTTCAGATTGGCTTTGTTTGGCTCGCGAGGGCTCTGCCCTTCCAGGTTTTAGTGCAGGACTAGTCCACGCCTCTCCCCTGGGGCCTTGGGTGAGCAGTGGGTGCCTTCTGGAGGGAAAACCTGGTGCTAGGAAGGTAAGTGTTCCCTGCACCTCTCCCTTCAGGGCAGGTGGATGCTCTCCAGAGCCCGTTTGGTCCAGGTGGCACATCCTGTAAGTGCTCCCTGTCCAGGTGCTTGGCATGACAGCCATCACGTGCAGCTTAAGCCATCCTTATTCAATTTTTTTTTTATGTAACCGTACTTGATGGATTACACCCACCTGGGCCTGAAACGGTGGGAACCTTTTTAATTTCAAACGTAATTTTACAGGATTATTCCCAAAGCAGCGTCAGGGATTAACTTGGTTGCATTTTAAAAATGCAAAGCCCCACCAAGTGCTAACGCTGCCTGGCACTTAGGGTTGCAGGAAGGGTCTCTCAGCCTGAGCCCATCACCGAGGGTGAAGGCAGCACCCACCCGGGCCGGGCCGGGGGCGGCGGGCGATGCTGCCTTAACGCACGCCCTGCGAGGAAGCCGTGGGCGGACGGAGGTGACTTAGGAGGCTGAGTGCCTGCCCGTCGCCCAGACTTCCCCCTGCACCCCGGCAGGCAGTGAGTGTTTCGTCACCCTGTGGCAGCAGCCAGACACCCATGGCCTGGCACTGATCCCCCGCCTCCTCTTTGCCTCGGGGGGTGGCCGCTCACCCAAGGAAGGGTCAGGTACCCTGGGGCACCGGCGAGGGAAGTGGGGAAGGCTGGGCTTGTGCTCCTGTTTTTTGGGGGTGGAAGCAGGCAGGAAAGGAGAGGGATGCAGTGGCGCTGCCCTAACCATGTCCCCCTCTCCTCCAGCCCAGGAGCTACAGGAGATGATGTGCCTGCCCGCTGTCCCGCCGGCGCCGGCGTTGAGGACGTGGTTTGGGCTCGGGCTCTTCGTGCTGCTCTGCCTCGGTTTAGGTAAGCAGGGGAGGATGATGTGGGAGCACGGGAGGGCACTGGGTCCCCTGTGCCGGGTGGCAGGGCATGGCAGCCCCCAGGGCACTGCTGCTGCTGTCTTCTGCCAGGATCTGGGTAGCTGGCACTACTCACCATGGCAGCGAGTGCTGAATATCCCTGAGCTCTCAGCTCCCCAGGCCAGTTGCACCAGGCTGACGGCTCCCAGAGGGGCAAGTTGTCTCCAATACCAGCCAGGGTGAGAGAAACGAAGGTGTTTTGGGGATAGCTGATGTCTGGGGGGGAGCATGTGGTGCAGCCCCCTGGGCTTCGGTTTCAATGGCAGAGTGGTTTCTCCAGGTTTCTTGATGGTTAACAGTGGATGTGGAGGAAAGGCAACAGGTTGAAGCTCTCTGCACCTCCCAGACAGCTCAGTGCAGTGCAGATTGAGTTCTTTCTCCAACAACACAAACCTCCATTGAAGTCTGGCCTGAGCTGTCTTCTATCCTTTACCGAGGACCTGCTGCAAAGCTCATGGAAGACCACAGATCCCTTCTGACCTCAAGAGGCTTGGGATGAGTCTTCTCAGCTGTGTGAAATGTTAACCTTGAAACCACACAAAACTTATTCTGGGCTGGGCTTCATTGTGGATGCAAAATAGATTTTACTTATTGGCAGTTTTAGTGCTTCATTGCAGCTAACAATACTCTAGAGCAAACCTGGGCAGAACTGAGGCATTGATTAAAAATCAAGTGATGGCAAATTAGGAGTTTTTCGTGCTGATATTGCGAAACTGGGAAATACTTGATACCAAGTTTCATTTTGAGTTTCAGTCTCAGAATCTTAAAACAAAACTCAGAGAATTTAACAGCAAATTAATCGCAGAGCTCACTTGTAAAAAAGGCAACTCCCTCAAATGCCTCTCTGAGATCACTGCTCTCCTGTCCTCCTCTCACTCCTTCCCCTCCCTCTGTGCTTGCAAAGCCTGTGTCAAGTATGGATGTATTTTGCCTGTATTGCAATGGACAAACAATCTATCATGTGCAGAACTGTTTCTCTCTCTGTACTTTGAGAACTTGTGGTATGTTATTAATGTAATTACAAGCGTGTGGAAATTCACCAGTCATGTAGCTTTCTCTAAAAAGGGTCCTGGTTCCTTGGGCAAAGATGGGCAATTCTTGAATATACAGTCTGATGCCAGCTAATATCCACTCCTAGAAATAAGAGTTTGATAATGCAAAACTATGTGTTTCTCTAGTTGTACCTTTTTTTTTTCAATACGGTTTACTAAGTGCTTTTTTTTTTTATATTGATTTACTAAGTGAATGGTAGTTTATCCTGCTTTCCATCTCTCACTCTTTGTCTTCTGCTTGTGACTTTCAAATCCCCTGACCAATTTCAACCAAATTTGACAGGAAGGCCAAGCTGGCAGAAATGCAGTGGTCCTTGCCTGCTACGTGGAAGCCACTGACTAGTCACAAGCAGCACCCAAATAGCCAGAGCCTCCTCATGCCCAGCTGAAAGCTGTAAGAAGCATGGTGGCACGAAGGGCTTGGGAATGGGCTGAGAGGAATGGGAAGAGATGCCTGGGCTGGGAAGCACAAGGCACAAGCAAGATTTATCCTGTTGACGAGAAGACTGACTTCTCCATATCTGATTGATTACAAAATTCTGGGGTTAAATTCTGGAAGAGGTGGAGAGGAAAACCAAACTATTTAAAAAACATCCTATCAGTTTTTGGAGCATAATTGTTAGATGTTTCTCACACAATGAGTCTGTGGAAATCTGTGTGCCTCAGGAGCATGTGCTTGGCAGACCAATAAGAACAGGACAGCTTTCTTTCCTTGTATGCAGGCATAACACATCTTAAACCTTTTGTCTTCAAAAATCAGTATTCCTACATTAGTGACACTTGAAAATACTTGGTACAGTACCCACAAACGAGTGGGTTTTAAAAGCTTGACTGGTGCTTGTAAGTGATGCCTTCTCTAGGTTGCCCACAGGGACCACAGAGACTGATTTCTGACTTGGTTGTGGCAAAACAGTGTTGAGTCACCAAGTCCAGCATTTACAGAACAGGACTGCTCATGATCACATCAAGGCACAGCCAGGGCTGGCCTCCAGAGCTGTGTCCATGGCTTAGCCCAGGTGTCCTGATGCTGGCACACCTCCATGATGCAGCACTCCAACAGGTCAGGGAAGATGGAGACAGGTGCTCTCTGTATATGCCATGTGAAAGAAATAGTAATATAGGGAATGCCAGGCTGAATTTTCACATCATGACAGTAGAAGGCATTAATGGGGGGTTTAATTAAAAACAATGAATTGAAGGTTGTGTTTCGTAGGAATTTCATGTATTTCATGTGTGTCCAAGCTATGTAGGTCCATTTGTTTCCCCTTGAATTGAATTTTGCTGCTCTGGCATATACCTGAGGTGCCAGTATAATGTAGAGCTACTTGTGAGATGTCATCTGCTGCTGGAGACACGGATGTCCATGAACACACTGCTGTCTCAGCACAGTGGAAAAGTGGCAGAACAGCCTTGATTGCGGTACAAACATTGATTTATGATCTGATTGCACTGCTGGTATTCTGATGAGCTTGTTTTTTTCCTGCCATTGCACCTTCACACCTACCTACAAATTGTAGGATGTTCTCAGTCCCAGGAAAATGTAGCTAGAAGTCACTCAGTGTGATCTTTCCCTGCTCTGTGTGCAAACATGATGTAGGCACTGACTGCAGGGACCCAGCAAGCCCAGCTTTGTGTCCATGGAGTATTTTAAAGCTTCCCTGGAGTATTTTCTTTCAGCTGGGGACCACTTAGCTCCTGGTTCCTTCCCGGTGGTGAAATTTTTGAGAAGTTTTGAAGAAAATTCCCTGCAGCTTTTCTAAGTTACTGGAGAGTTGGGAAGTATTGGGGAATATCCACTTCCCTCCACATTGTGAGCTAGCACTAGCTAACAAGTAACTCACTCTGGGAATCCCCTCCCACGTGTTACTGCCAATAAAGAGCTTGGAGTGGAGCTGGGTTCCGGAAAGGGACAAGGAGAGTTGGGAAATAATCCCTGTTTTGTGGCCACCCTCTAATATTGAAGTGTCTAGCAATGACCTTTAGGTGCTGAGCATCTAATTTCCATGTCAGCTCTGGTACAGGTTGTGCTGGAGGAGATTTCATGTTGGAGATGGCAGAAATTTTTCTTTATGTACCAGATTTGCCCACTTAATTGCAAGATGCAAATTGAGTTTCTGCCCTATTCCTCTTAGTGCCCTCAGCTGTTTAAACTTCTTTTTTTGGATGAGTTTCTGTCTCCTTCTGTTCCAGACATGCAGAAAAAAAGGTCTTTACTTCCAAAACAAGGGCAGTAGAATTATGGAACTCCTTTTTCTGTCTGTCTGTTAGTCTATCCAAAATGAAACCTGCTGTAAGAGCTTGTATGGAGAAACAGAAACTCAACTAAAGGCTCCTGCTTTTGCTTATAGACTCTGTTTTACTTTTCTGTTGTTTGTTTTTTAAATGAAAAAGGTCTTAGGAAAAAAAACCAAAAGAAAACAGAAAATTAATCTTAGACAAGCTATGTTCTTACATAGTGAAAATACAGATATATACTTAAATACCAATTTTGTAAAGCTACGGGTCAAATGTTCCTTTCACCCCCATCATTTCCTTTTTTCCATTAGATTGGAATGAATCCAGATAACTCCAGTGACCTCATGTTGTTCTGAGGGCAACAGCTTTTTTGCATTTCTTGGATCACAGAGATATTTGTATCTTTTTGCAATGTGAATGTTGGACATTCCTGAATTTAAGCATGCAAAGTTTGGGGTGAAAGTTTTTACTAACCATAGTAGTTTACCAGCAGGAGTTGTCACCCTGAACCCCTTCACACCTTTCCTACTCATCACTGCCTCGATTCTGAGTTTCAATGGGTGTAATTAACCGGACATAAATGAAGGATGTCACTGACGGAGTTATCCCTCTGTCTTGCTTGTGGTGAGTTAGTTTTCTGCAGGGCCAGCCTGCTCCCTTCAGTGCCAGTTTGTTGTCTGGCTGCATCCTTAAGTTGTGTCAGACTGGAGGAGAGTTTTTACGTTCAAAGAAATTCTCGCAGAATCATAATGAGGTTTGGGTTGGAAAGGACCTTAAAGCTCATCTTGTTCCAATGCCCCTGCCATGGGCATGGACACCTTCCATGGGACCAGGCTGCTCAGAGCCTCAGCCAGCCAGGCCTTGAACACTTCCAGGAATGGGGCTTCCACAGCTCCTCTGGGCAACCTCTTCCAGTGCCTCACCACTGTTATAGTAAAGAATTTCTTCCTAATATCTGTTCTAACCTTCTCTCCAGCTGAAGGCCATTCCATCTTGTCCTATCACTACACATCAGTGTGAAAAGTCCCTCTCCAGCCTTCTTGCAGGCACCCTTTAGGTACTAGGAGACTGCTCTAAGGTCTCCCAAAAGTCTCTCTTCTACAGACTGAAGGCTTCTCCTTCAGTTTAAACATGTTTCCTTTTATAAGTGTTGCACACATGTAGATGTGTGCCATCTACATAAGTGTGCCATCTTTCATAAGTTGGCAAGGCAGTGGGTGCAGTGAAGTCTTTGCTTGGCAAAAGGAGATCAGTTTTCTTTTTAAATAGATTAACTTCATGTTTAATTTTAGCTGTTCTGTCCTTTTGGAGGGACATCGCCATTGGAGTCTCAGGAGTTCATTTGAGAATATGTAAATCTTTCCCAACACGGAAATGCCACCGGCTTTGCTTCTGCTTTTTCAGTGTTATGCTTTTAAGATATCATTGGTCCCAGGGGACTCCCTACTGAAAAAAAAAAGTGCTGACTGATGGCTAATGGTGGCATCTCTACCTGTTGTGAGCTCAAAGGATATTCAACTTTTGGCAAGTCCAGATTGCTACTATATCAAATAAAAAGCTGTTAGAAAAACCACTGAGGCAAGTCTCTGTGGACACCGCTGCTCTCACCATAACAGGTACCCTCTGGTGTAGTTTGAAATGCCTGACAGTCGAGGATTTCATCCCTGTGCCAGGGAAGGTGCTTCAGTCAGAACAGAGCTCACCATCAGACACTGGTTCCTGCCAGCCCAGAGAGCCCCTTCCATGTGCCACCATGTTCCTGGATGATGCCTCCAGCAGCACCTGCCCAGGTCTCTCATTTCACCCACAGACATCTCTGGACTGCTCTGGTCTCCTTTCCTTAGTCATCCTCCAATTAATTACCATTTGCAGTGCTGCACTCTTGTCTAGGGCTGTGTAATTTCTTCCCCAGCCAGTCCTCTAGCTGTCATCTGCAGAGCATCTGTGAGTCAGTCGGTGCCTGAGCAGGGACTGGTTCTTCTAACAAGATAATGGCTGGCAGGCCTGCAGCATTGTTAGCTGCACTGGTGAATGTTGCTATGGCTGTGGGCAAGTGCTTTAGCAGCAAAAAATATATAAAAATTTGTATTTTTTCTAATTTGGAGTGGGTTTATGTGAGAGATATCATACTTGATTTTCCTGGTTACTGGGCACTTTTACCTTCTATTAGTTTCAAGAGAGGGCTGGCTACTTGGGGAGCATGCAAGGCAGTGAGATTTAGCAAGCACTTAAGAAAACTCTGGCCTGAAGCAGTGGGAAGGACCTCAACTTTGGAAACTGCTGCAAGGACAGCAGTATGCATGGCAGTGCTACTGGAGGAACTAGGAAAATTATCTGAGAACATCTTCAGCTGGAAAATAAATATAGAGGAAGTACAAAGTGATCCAGTCAGCAAGAGACAGAGTCTGCAGGGAGAAAAATTAACAAATTTATTTTTGTCTTTGTGTGTGACAAATCTCCCCCAAAGGCCTGTCTTACACAACTGCCTCATCTTGTTTCTGCCCCCAGACTGGGAAATCATAAGAGTGCTGAGCCAGTTGCATGAATTTGATCTCTAAAGGAACTAAAATATGCAAATCTTCTGAGGACATCTAGATTTAGTGTCCCCTCCTGCCCTTTTTAATTCCAGCAGTGTCACATTCCATGCATTGGGAATGGAGAAAGGGGGAAGGTTAAAAGTCAGAAATGTCCTTCTGTCCCCATTGTGCTGGTGTTCCTGCTGATGTGCAGCATGGGAGATAAGCAAGCCCTCCATCCTCTCCTAACCTGAGTAGCACCAATGTGGAGTGCCCTGCAGCAAAGGGGAAGATCTTAAGGCATGATATAGTCCCCATCTCATCCCTAGGTACTTCCATGTCTCATATCCAGCTCCTTGCTTGGATCTGATCTCCTGGCTAGTGACAAATTAGAAAATTGCCGACTGACTTGCACAGAGTTGCAGTCTTACTCATGTTATAAGCCAAGCAGACTGGACATACCCGGGCAGTGGGCTTGTCCCAGAGGTGACTCAGAAAGCAGTAGATCTTTATCTCAACAAGAAACTGAAGCTGGAGCAAGATGGAGGGGTGCCAGCTGGCTGGAGCTGCCGCAGAGCTGCAGCAACCCCCTTTATTTCAGATTCCCCCCAAAGTGTTTCAGATTCCCTGTTGTCTTCTCAGATACTAATTGCAGACTGTAAACCTTTTTTTTTTTTTTTGTGATTGATGGCATTTCCTTCCCTTTGAAGGTTATTGACCAAGTCGTGACTTAGTGACAGTGTTTCCTTTCATTTCCCACTTGGCGGGGTTGCCTTGCTAGCTTTCAATGAGTGCCTAATAGTAATGAGTGCCTAAGGAATTGGGCCCANCGTTTTCTTTCATTTCCCACCTGGCAGGGTTGCCTTGGTAGCTTTCACAGGAAAAGACAGTCAGGGTGTTATGAAATCAGTATTTAAGACTGGAGAAAGCAGAGTGTTGGTCTGCAAGCTGGAAGGCTTCAGTGGGAATACTGAGTGCCTAAGGAATTGGGCCCACGTTGGACACTGGCATGTGTTGAGAGCCCTCTGAAATGAGGGTTACCTACNAACACTGGCATGTGTTGAGAGTGCCCTGTGAACCCCTCTGAAATGAGGGTTACCTACAGTACATCAGTGCTTATCAAAGTATGCTCAGGGAGACAAGTAATGTTGATACTTTCATTTCAGTTAGCACGCTGCTGGAAAAAAGTGTGATTAGTGTGCACCCCCAAAGATGGGCTGACTTTCTGTCCATAGACAAGGGAAGATTCCCTCTGGTTTTCCCAGACACTTCATGGCTTCAAGGATTTCTTCACTGCAGGTAAACATGAGCAAACACGTGAAACAAAACAACATTAAAATGGAGTGAAGGCTGCTGAAGGAGTTGGCCACCAAAACACCACGAGGATATTATAATAATTGTGAAATCAACAATATAGAGCAAAGCAGGTTGCTGTTCTTTTCAGGAGGAATGTGGTACATGAAGATGAGAAGTGCATAAAACCATGTGAGGGGTGCCCTTGCTATCCTTCTCCAAGCAGGGTGCCCTGAGGTTACAGCACAGAATCAAGCAGGGATGAACTTTTAGAAAAACCTCTTCAGACCATTTCCCTGCCCCAGGCCTGCCACGACATCATCATAAACCAGGATTAATCCTGTCACTGAACTGCTGCAGGCACACTTGACCATTGTGAGTGGGTACGGGGAAGCAAGACTGAGTGGAGATGCCGCCTTTTCTGCTCCTCTCTCACCAATTTTGGGCTGAGTAAGGGAACTTGACTGGGTGAAGGGATGTGGGTTTGCAGCTGCGTTGCTTTGCCAGAGCAACCCAGAGCAGGAGCAGGCCTGTGGTTCATGACCAGAGGTTGGGCTTGGGGTTGTGCAAGGGGAAAGGGCCACTCCTCCTTGCACTGCCTGCCCAGACCTCCCTTTGCATGCCTGATCTTGCTGGAGTGGTGTCTGTGCAGGCTTTGTCAGGCACTCGTGCAGTCATGGACTCCATAAAAGGGACAGCCTGCAGGGCCTGCCAGCACACATCTTTCTCTGTTTCATCCCATCTTTCTTATTGCACAGGGTCTTTACAGTGAAACACACAGGGAAGCAGTGGTTTTGTGCACTGCTGAACCTATGTCTCCACATAGAGGTTATCTGGGCATCTAACAGGGTCTTTCTGTGATCAGTGTATTCACAGGAGTCTGTCACAACGCTGATTTAAATACAGAGCATTTTTTCACGTATTACAGCATAGCACAGGTCGTTTGCTGAATTTTAACTCTATGGAAAGCTTAGGAGAGTCTCATTCCTCATTGATAAAATCATCTGGGATAAAGAAAAGATCACGGAGGAGTGTCTGGTCTTTTAAAGACTTATCTTCTCAAAATGTCCTGATTTTTTGACTGATCTGTCTTGCTTGAAAATCCCTGTAAAATACTGCATTGTCCTCAAAGGATAAATCATGCAAGTTTGGGGTCAATGTGCAACTCACAGAAAATGAGGTGCCCAAGATGCAGAATTACTTGGGGACTGTTAGGTGTGATTTTCACACTGACCCCAGGGATGGCAACCAGGAGAAAGCTGCAGCTCCATAAGAAATGTTCTCCTCAGCCAGCCCAGCCCCAGTTACCAGAAGAGCCCTTACCTCACCACCTCATGCCGTGCACCTCCTCCCAGAGCTTCCCCAAGTCCATGTTTCAGCCCATGCACAGATGGAGTGGGAGGAAAGTGTCAGCACCCTGGCAGAGTGGGAGTCCCGGGTGCATGATCTTTGGCAAAGTCAGTGACGCCATTAATTTTTGCGTAGTGATACCAGCTGCTGTTGCAAAGATAAATAGGGAACTTGGAGGAAAAAAAGAAAAGCAAGGCAATTTTGACCCTCTTGATTTTGGAGGTCCACTGACAATTTCCCTTAGAACTTTTTGCAGGACTTTTTGTTGAAAAAATGTGCAGATCCCCTGTCTTACCTCCTGGCAGGGGGCTCCGGGCCTACTTTCCCTGAATGCATGTGGGCTGCTTTGTGGATTGTGTGCAAAGCAAGGCAACACAAGGTGAGACCAAATAAAGGCAAAGCAGCTCAGAAGGGCAGAGAGAAAGGGAGCACAGGGGAAAGAGAATGGCTTTGGAGCTTCGGTTCACCTGGATTTATCTGACTTAAAACAGTTTGATGCTGCTTCTCTAGAGCATTGCTAGGTCTTTAACTGCCTTTTACTGTCAAATGTCTCTGCAGGACTTCTGTCCTAGAGGAAAGCTGCTCTCTTGTACCGTCTGACTGCATGTGTGGTCAGGATAACCAAGCTCTCTGTGGCTGGGGAATTCCTGAGTCAAGGCTTGGGGAAAGAGTGAAGGAAATAGGGATGCAGACTCAACATCTCTCCTGTTTTCCTGCCTGCTATATGGGGCATCAGCAGCACATGTTTTTCTGCCCAGGAAACAGAAAGTCAGCTCTTTCATTGGCTCAGTGTTACCACACGCCACAGGCTTCCAGTGATGCAGTGATGTGTGTGCAGGGAGTGGGTGGGCTTCAGAGGGGTGGGAAGAGTAGGGATCTGTTTTTTCTAGAAAAGTCATTAAAAACTATTTCCATGGTGAATACCTTCCCCATAGTCTGGTTACAGAGAGCCTTCACAACAGAAATGGGACAGAATTTAATTTTCATTTTTGCTTTGCAATTCACCTTTAAATTGAAAGGGGACTTTTGTGAGGTTGAATGACTCTCCATGGACTTTGGTTCCTTCAGACTTGCAGCATTCGGGTTGCAGTTTCAAGAGTGCAGAGCCTTTTAAGGGTAGATGTGACATCAGCAGGAGTTTCCAGGTCCTGCACATGTACTGCTGAGAAGGTTTTTGTTCTCCTTTTGGTTCCAAAGAAGACTCTTTGGGGCAAGGTACAGAGAACTTCATGCAACTCATGATGCGATGTCACCCTGACATTTAGTGTACGCCTACTCTTCCCTTATTGCTGCAAAAGAAAATAGAAAGTGGTCTTTGTCAGGGTCCACAACACCAAAGTTTGACTGGATGTTTGACTGGCTGCTCTTTTGAGTCTCTCTATCAAACGTAAGAGCTGAACTGTGAGAACAGGTGAAGATGTGGTCAAGGAAAAAAACACGCATACACACAAATGCACACAGAGATGAAGGAGAAGGAAGTTCAAGAATCACAGCCTAAAGTGGGCTGCTTTTAAGGTGAACAGAAGGAAATGCTTTTTCACACAGCATGTAATCAAACTGCGCAACTTGTCGCCACAGGAGGTTGTGGAAGCCAAAAATATATGTGCATTCCTGAAAGAGCAAGAACTCTTCCTGAAGGTTAGGTCTAGCAGTAGCAGTTAACCACTGCTACTAAAAATCCCTAAATTTCAGGCTGCCAAAGGCTGGCGAGACATGGCAGTTCTTATCTCATCTGGTGTGGAAGAACTAATTTTTCTACCATTTTGCTACCAAATGCTGGCTGACAGAGGGGGCTGAGTGAGCTCCTGGTCTGCCCCAGTTTGGTTGCTCAGAAGCTGCAATCCGTTATAAGGGGAAGTACAGGTAGTGTGTTTGTGTGGGAAAATTGAATCTTTCCCTTTTGTAAGACCGATAGAGCGGCTGAGTGAAGGGAAACCAGTTAAATTAGAATTTGCTAATTTAATTGCGTATTCTATTTTCTTTAATTAATATTAATTAATATTAAAACATTCCATAGTGTTGCCAGGACCACCACAGTATTTTTCAGTGTGTTTCCTACAGATTTAATGTAAAGTGTGCAAGCGAGAGAGAGGAAGGTGTGCTGCAGGGGAAAGGTTTATTTCATAGAATCATAGAAGCATTTAGCAAAGACCTTTAAGATCATAAAGCCCAACCTTTAACCCTGCCCTGCCAAGTCTACCAACAAACCCTGTCCCTAAGTGCCACATCTACATGTCTGTTAAATGTCCTGTACCAGGCTTTCTGTCAGGCTTTTTCTTTTTACATTGTGAGCAGCCCCCAGTGTAGGATTGTGAGCATGTCATCAGGGTGTGTGTGTGCTGGACACAGGGGACTCACTGCCACTGTGAGACATCGTCCCAAGGGTCTGCAAGTCACCGCCAAGCAAATGAGGCCTGGCAGGCAACAAGGTTGTGTCTTGGACACCAGCTGAGTCTGAGTGCTGCAGTATCCCTGTTTCCCCATGTGCTGCACTCTGTGCCTGTGTGCAGTGTGGCTGCAGATAGGCATTAGCTGGGAATATAAAGTGTCAGCCAGCACCAGCCAGACTTTGCTGCCGGCAAGGGTGGAATTTCTTAGGCTCAGCTTTGTCAAGCTTTCGGTTTATGTGTCAGGCAGAGGCTTTGCACGTGGGCTCTCCCCTCCGCCGATGGTGATGGTGCACTGTCCCCATCAGTGACACATCACCTGTCAGGAATTTCCTGCTTCCTCTGTCAGACATGTTTAGTGATACATGGTCTACAGGGAAGAAAGAAGGAATCCAAATATTTTCTGTCCTGAAGCCAGCTATTTCCTTGTTTTTCTGCTCTCATCAATGGAGCGGAATGGTTTGATATCTCATTTCTACCACCAGAGATGAGTGCTCAAGGTGGCGAGGCTGAGACAAGCAGGGCAAATGTAAAGTGATACAACCTGCTGGACTGACAAAGCAAGGCTGCACATCATCCCCAAGGCTGCACAAACTCAGGTGAAAGCTCAGCCATCTGCACTGGCCTTGGTGCAGCAGAGGACCATGTGTCAATGCTGGGTCACCTTTCAGCAGCAGCAGGAGCTCCTGGCTAGACTGCTTCCTCCTGCATCAGGTCCTGGGCCCTGCAAGTGTCTACCCACTGGAAAGGGGAAGGAGTGGAAAGTAATGCTGCTCATGGGAGTGGAGTGCACGGTAATGCCAAGTAGGGGGATTACTATTAAAATGTTAAAAATTCACAGAATTTCACAGAATATTCTGAGTTGGAAGGAACCCACAAGGATCATCGAGCCCAGCTCTTACATGAACAGCCCATACGGGGGTCAAACCCACAATCTAGGTGTTACTAGCATCATGCTCTAACAAAGTGAGCTAATCTCAGAGTTAGTCAGTACCTACAGGGGTCTCAGCTTGTTGTCGTAGGCACATGCTTGTTCTATAGGTGTGGCACTGGCACAGTCACTGGGCACAAATTGGGGAACATCTGTGCTGGTTTCCAAGTCATCCCAAGGGAGACCCATGGGCCTTCACAAATATAAATTTGTTTTGGCTAGACTAGGCAAAATTGTTCATTTTCTAATACTAGAAGGCTGATGACAACACGGCCATAACCTTTGTTTATCATTGTAGGGGTGTTTCTAGTTTCTGGGATCTTGAAAATTTGGGGTTTTTTTTCTTAAGCAAAAAGGTTCAAAAAAACCCTTATCCCCCAAGCTAATAGTACTTTGTAGCCCTGTTAGGCATGAATGGAACCCACTGGAGAGTGACAGATTTTCCAAACACTGAGCTCTGAAAAGGGAGAGCAGAGGAGATAGCAGTTTGTGCATTTCTGTTTCTATTCCTTTACATGAATAATGGCAGTTCTTGAGACTGAGATGTGTCTTTTTAAGGGCAACAGCCACATTTCTGTTCAGGCAGGTAACACTCCTGCCTTTGCCTTCAGCAATCCATGCAGCAATCATTGTGTGGATCCTAAGTAGGACTGGGGCATGACGTAAAAGGCAATGCCAAGGGAGGCCTTCCTTCAGTGCAGAGCTGAAACTGCAAACACCTTGGTGGGTGATGAGGTATGTGAGTGGGTGCAGACAGAGCCAAAAGAGGTGAGCTCTTGGCAGTAGGTCCTGGCACAAAGCTGTACCACTATCTCACTGACTTTTGTTTGCCCCTCATCTACAGGCCAAGCACTGGAGAAGAAAGTAGTAAAAAGCAAAGTGGGGGAAAAGGTCAGCTTGCCTTGTTGTCACAAAATTCCCAGCTCAGAAAGCCTACATAATTACCGGGTCTACTGGCAGAAAAACATTACAGATGTGGTGCTGGCCTACTCAGATGGGAAGAAGATCTGCAATCCTGAGCGGTACAAGAACCGGACAGAGATGGACCCCCAGAACCTCACTCTGTGGATATCCCCTATGGAAATCCTGGACAATGGCACTTACCAGTGTGTAGTTCAGCACAACTCAGTTGTTGTGTGTGATGAGTCTGTCACTCTCTTTGTTACAGGTAGGTAATTGTCCTGACACCTGAGGCTCTCCAGTGCCAACTTTTTGGGGCTAAAGAACACTCCTCCAAGTTTTATTCCTAGTGTAGCAGATAGACTTTCAGCAGGAAGCCTAAAAGAGTGCTGGAAGGTGTGTTAACTAGTTCCATTCTAAGAGCCTCCCTACTTAGTTTTCTAAAGCCACCCTCACTACAGAGGATTTGCCTTTACTACCACCAGCCCAACTTCCTCCCCTTGATGCTTTCCTCTTGTGAAAGGATCCTTCCCAGGTCCCCTCTAACACCACTCCCCAGGCACCATTGCTCTTGGGCACCTTAGGTAGCTCCTGATGTCTTTTGGGCAAAGTGAGACCAAGCCCTTGGTGTATGGCAAGCATCCAGGTTGAAAGAGGAACAGCGCAGTCATCGCAGCATCCCAGCCCTGAATCCAAATCCTGGGGAGCCCGGGGTCTCTGGGAGCTCACCAGCTGCACTGCAGCTCCACAGCCTAAGGTTGAACTCAGCTGGATATTTGAGGCTTTTTACCTTAAAGAAACCGAGTCCCTTTGCTCAAAATGAATCTGAATATTCTCTTAGAGGCCACAGAAAGTTCCATTGACGTTATTTTCCATTTCCAACAATGTTTTTGTGGCAGTTGGTCTCAGCTAAATTCAGAGGTACTGGTAACATATATAAATATATACATACATTTGAATATATATACCTTTAACAGCAGAGAGTCTTCCAGATGAGTTAGTGAAGGAGCATTCCCTATCTGGAAGGAGATTCATCAACAAGAAAAGCCCAACAAGCTTCTGTGGTTTGGCCATTGCCTGCTTATCTGAGGGCATGGTGGATATATGTGCAAGGAGACAAATTTAGTGATGTTTCTGGGAACTGACATGAAAAAAGAGAAGTGCACTGGCAGCACCCTTTCTAACTCTGAGGGTTGAGGAGTTAACTGCACAAAAAATGTGAAACTACAGATCTCTTTTCCTGCTCACAAATATTCCAGAAATCCCCTTGCTGTCTTAACAGGCCAGCTGTAGTAATTGTGGTAGACTTCTACTCCCTCTGGTAAAGTAAGATCAGTTATCATGGGGATCAGGAAAGGCAAAGCTTCACTCAACCCTGATGGAATCAGGCTGGGATTTTTGAAGGGACTGGATGGCAGTGTCATATGGCTCAACAGACAGTGGGCCTGGAGGGAAATCTGTGTCTCTCCTTGCGTGCCACTGGTCAGCCGTGCAATGTTGAGCAAGTTTCTTTCACTAGTTAAGTTACTTGGTATCCTGGACCATGGGTTTGTGGACAGCAGAAGCCATGGAAGACACGCTAACAACTGGAATCTGTCTTGTGCAGATCCCAGCAGTCGTGTGGTCACACGGTGAGTCAGGCAGGGAGCAAACACAGACCAAACCATGGCTGCTCCAGAAAGGACCGTTTTGCAGTGAGTTGAGCAAACCTGCTGCAGCTTCTCTGCCTGGCACAAGAAAGGCCAATTGAATTATAACAGAGAAAGAATGCCCTGTGGGGGAATCTTTGCTTTGACCATGGGTGATTAGGATTGCAACCCTTGCTGCAACCTGACAGAATGGTAACCAAATCTTTCTCGCTTCAGCTGACTTCAGTACACCGAACATAACAGCAGAAGTGTCCGCTGACTCTTGCGAATCGACTGAGATGGTGATAATCTGTTCTTCTCATGGAGGCTTCCCCAAACCTAAAATCTCTGGAACCCTCGACAACATGTCCGTGCAGTGGAATGCCAGCTGGGTGTCTGAGTCCAGCCTCAGCCCATACACGGTCACTGGCAAACTGGTGCACAATGTGACCAAAGACATCAACATCACTTGCTCCGTTGAATACGACGGCTTTGCCAAGTCCACCACTTTGCTTCTGAGTACGTTTTATTAATACTTTGTGTTACAAAACCATTTTGTTGAGTCTGCAGAGTTGCTTCTCTGAGAATGCAGTAGATTTTGCGTAACTGTTCATGCTAGGATGACACAATGATCCCATCCGAGCTGCACACCAAAGTATTTTAAAGGCTGTACGACAGCAGGGGTGGGATGGGAGAGTTACCACAGTGACTGAGAAGCAGAGACAGCTCTTCTTTGTGCTGCTCTACTGTGCGTCACAGCTGGGCTGGGAGGGCAGAGGGATCCTGTTGTGGTCTGACCATCTCACACAGGTTGGGTTCCACCACCCAGTGCTGCCCCTCTGCACCAGCACAGTCTTGCTGCCAGTTGCGTGACACAGACCTGGCATTTTAATGGAAGGACTTGAGAAACGTGTCCTTTAAAAGTCACCAGGTTGCACTTAAAAAGAGTTCCCTCATTTAACAAGCATGTTTGTCCCTGCTTTCAGTGAAAGAAACTGTCGGCTGGGGTCTAGACAAAATTCTGCTTTCATACACATTTAATACAGGGTTAACTCATAGGAAAAGAATTCCATCACTGAGCATGGCTTAGAAGTGATAGCATAATAGATAAGTCTGTGCTTTGAAAAGCTTGAGGCACAAGTGGAAACAGCATGAGGGAAGGCAGCACACTATAGTCCAGATGTTTTGCAGTAGAAGGGGATTTGCAAGAAAATTCTTAAAGCCAAAGGGATTTTTTTAATGTTGCTACCAAAAAAGTATTCTGAAATGTCTGTGGGTCTGATGTTTTTACTGTAGAGATAAGGGCACCTTCAAGGGAAGATAGAGAAGTGCTATTTTTCCTAGGGAATTGTACCTTATTCATCAAGGTAGCTTATTCATCTACCTTACTAAAATCAAAGGAGCTTGTGGGCAGAGGTGCCATTCAGCTTCAGAACTAGAGCTTTGTGAATATTGGTTATTGCTGGATATAGTACATAATGTCCCTGGCGATGCTAATGGAAAAAGGTTATAAATATCACACTACATAGAAAAGGAGAGCAACACAAAATAGCAATAATAGTAATATACTGTTGTCATACAGAGGAGGGTGCAATCAACAGTGGCACAGTCACAGCAGTCACAAACCCCCTACTTTTTGATTTTTAAGATTGGAAACCACTCCCATTTTGGTATGATGTAGATGGTCCTTTAAGCAAGTCTTTCATGAACACAGAGTTCCAGACAGAATACAGCCTCTGGTAAACATAGGAGGCAAACATTACAGTGGGGGGAAAGATTGCACAGCAAATCAGGCCAGGAATGATGCTTAATTTTGCCAGACACAGATGATGAAAAACTGAAGATGTGTGCACATAGGTCTGCAAACCTACAGACATGCAAGGCTGCCCCTCCTGTTGAATTAGGGCTGTCCCACGGTGTACAAGAACAGCCCAGTATGTACCCTTCCAGTATGTACATTCCAAGTGGCTGAATGGTCATCTCCAGTGGTGAAAAGGCTCTGGATCCAGTGAAACTGAACTCTGCCACAACACTGTTTTCCTGCCACGCAGAAAAAAATCTATTCTGGCCTATTCAATGCATCCTTCTCCTTCACCTGTGAACTCCAGGGGAAAAATAATAGGCATAAATCTGATGAAAACAGTCAGGAAATCTGCAGAGTACCTTTGAGAATGGAAGTTTTCTAGACTCAGACTTTTCCACCAAGCCTTTCTTTTAAACAGCTTATGTGTTTTTAAATTTTGCCTGTCTCAGTCCTGTTCTGGACAAAGACCTACCATTCTGTGGATGTCTTAAAAATTTCAGCACATAGCAAATGTGAGAAAATGGAAAAAATTAAGGTGTCAGCTTTGTTTGGTTTTTTATTGAATAGGTCCATTTTCAGGTTGAATATCTGAGTTAGACAGAACCACCCAAATTCATGTAGCTGCTTTTACATGAAAATGCTAATATGTTGTTGGGTCCTTTATGTTTTATTTCTCCTGTCTCAGAAAAAACAAATGAGTGTGTTGTTCCTCCTGTGCCTTCATCTTATAATGTCATTACTGCTTCAAGTATCATTGTTATCATCTTCATTTTGGCAATCATCCCAGCAGCAAGATACCTCCCAAGGCGTGGTAAGTGCAGTTCCTTTTTCAAGTAACTGTCTCTTACTGCTTATGTTTCCATTAAGACACACAGTTGTTAAAACTATCCTGCCACACTAGGTATTTCTGTAGCTTCTTCTAAATTCCTTTTTTTTTCTTTCAGTGTCTATTGTCACAAAATCTTAAGTCTAGTTCATGATCTTCCTACATTTTGTGTGCAGACAGCACCAGGGTTGAGGTTTGAGAGTGAAGGGGTGATGCGGAGTTTTGACAGCAGAACAGAATATTTCCATAATCAAGGGTATAAAGAAATTAAGATATTCCAAAGGTTCATTTTTATGTATTAAGGTATGATTTAAGATGCCAAGAATCTGGTGATCATGATAGGTATGAGTGAGCACTGAGAGTTTCAAAATTGGATCTCTCTCCACACCCTACTTAGACAATCCCTCAGATAGTCACTGAGCCAAAGGAACAAAAATACATAGTGTTAGGGCCACAGAAAACACTTCAGCATAGCAATGTCCCACTTTTAGGAAAACACCAATCAGGAGAGTTGGATTTGCATTCTTTATGTGGCCAAAAATGGCACAGTCAAGGTGTTTGGTCCCAGCCTATGAAGTCTTCAGTAACTCTAGACATGTCTCCGGGGGCTTTTTAATGGCAAAGAGGACCTCAAACATCTCAGGGTTAGCTGGCAGCTAAGTAGATTTTTTTTCCCTCCAAAAATCTCATCTGTTAGCTGTTGCTTCTAATCATGTCTAAACTGACCTCACCAGAAAGCCCCTGGAGATGTGGGTACACATCTAATGGATTTATAAAGGCAGCTAGGATTGAAAGTCAACAGCAGGAGATGTCTTGTCCACACCCTGCCAGCAGCTTTGCAAAGCTGTCCTGGAGACTGACAGCAGGCCTTGCAACATGTTATAAATCCCACCAAATCAAGTTCTGTCAGGTCACTGGGGAAGCCATGTCTGGGGACAAGAATCCCACACTGAGAGGGCTTTATGCTCAGGCCACTTGGAGCAGGAGCCACCAGTCTGAGCACCTTTCCCATCACAGCCCCCCTTTGGGAAAGGTTATTTGCTAGACAGCAAGGACTCAGTTTCTTTACAGACACTTGTTTGTCATGCTTGTGTCTTCTGATACCTCTACTCAGACAAGTTCACTCTCAAGTCAGAGGTGTGAAGGTTGCATTACTATTTTTTTTCCCCTCCCTATCAATCACATCCCTTCAAAAACCAATGTGACCATTAAGTCAGTCTGGGCTAATTTCCTTTTAGTGCTTTATCAAAGAGAAAGGAAGCTTCTGGAAGGCAGTGACTCTTGGTTACACCTGTGCATCTCCTCATTTTCCATTCCTGTGCCCTTATGTGCCCTTATGACCAGTGCTGGTTCTCCCCTGCTGTTCCCTGGGGCTGTGTCAATGGGAAAGCAACAAGCAGGCTGAAACCAAGAAAATCACAGTTGATCACAGCCTGTGCTGTTAGCTGCATGTATAATGAACTTCTAATTATAGGAGAAAATTAACTGGAATTGGAAGATCCGGCTCTAAACAAATATTGGCTGGAAATTAAAAGGTTTCTTACCATTAAATGAGCAAGATTCTGGAGTGTTCTGAGATAGCCTTTTATATAGAAACCAAATTGCTTTTAAAGCAGGTCTAAAAAGCATACCCATGTGGTAGAATGCAATCACCTGCACCAGCCTGGCACACGGCTGCATAATCTGGAAATTCCCTTATAGTCCCATTTTCCCAATACACACAGGGAATAGATTTGCCGAGTCAGGGGGTGCTGTTTGGTACAGCCACTTTCCAGCCCAAGCATAGACTGTAAGAAACCGAAGCCAGAGCTCCCATCCAACTTCCCAGTTTGTATAGTTGTCCCATTCCAGTGCTGCTGTGCACTGCCACCTGTCTGGGAAGGGAAAACACCTGTCCTAAGAGTGCTTCTGGATGGTGTTGCTGCAGGTCAGGGGCTCTTGCCAGAGCTCAGAATAGGTCTGAGAATACCTCTGTTGTTCTGGCCTATGGAAAGCTGAGTCAGGAGTTGCCCTGATGCCAAGAGTGGTTTCTGAGCTCGAAAAGCCATGCTTCAAAGAGCTGGAGTGTGGGAGGGAAGAACAGAAAGACAAGAGCAAAACGGAAGTAAGAGTTGTGAGATATGTGATTGTTGTGGTGACCAAAACATGCAGATGCTTTGTTGAGGTTCACAGCCGCCTACTCTAAGGACCTCACAGCCTGTCTTTGCAGTAATTTAAGAATGAAAACACAAAGCACCGAGATTAGAGGTCACTTAAAGAATAGCTTAGCATCCATGTTGCATAATTTGTGCGAGTACAATTTGCTGTAGTAGTAGAGACTCAGCTTGAACAGTTAAAACAGAAGTCATTCATAGATGCTGAGTTACTAAAAGTGGACTTGTTTATTTTGAGCTTTTAAAGCACTGAAAGAGTTTGTTGGTTTTAACATCAGCCTTCTTTTATTCAATAGATAAACTGCATTTAGTGACATGTAACTTTCATATTTGTTTCTCTTCTGACCTTACCTTAGCATGTAGCAACCTGTCTTTTTGCCAGGCTGAGGTTCTATCCCCAGTGCTAATGAGAACTGTTTCATCCATATGACACTATATAGATAATATTTATATATAACAGAGATTTCTGTCAGATCAGACTATGGCTATGGGCCAGGCGTATTCAGATGTCCTACAGGGGTGAGTCCTGCCAAGTTAAAATAAAAGTAACTAAAGAATGTCTTTTTCTTTAATTTTTTCTCTCCTTTCTTCCCACTTCCAGTTATAGGTTACTTTGTTGAAGATGATGTTTGGATTCGATACTTTCATGTCTTCTCTGATTCCAAATACTAACGAGGGATCTTATTTTTCAGTTTGTTCTCACTGTTCTAAGTCCCAGGATTCAGTGGAAGAGGGCGTGAAGGAATGGACAAAGCCACCCATGAGCTCTAAAGAAACATCTGAAACATCATCTGTATGATCAGATCACATTTGCAGGTAATTTTCTTCACCAGTCTTGGCAAAATACCTTCTCAAATACTATTAGATTCTCATGTGATGTTAGCTCACACCACCATGCATGGCTTTTAATATGAGCATGGGCTGCTCTTTAGGGTAAGTAAAAGTGGTAGGGCCCTATTCCCAATTTGGACACATGGTGTCCAGGTCAGGTAACTAGAGGAATGATGTTCACGTTGCTTGTGGAACATTGCTTTGTTTGGGTTATTTCAAATTTCTAGAACTTAATCTAGTAGAAAAATGTTAGAAGACTGAGTTTCTTGGGCTGCTAAGCTGCTTTTTTCCATAGAACAGGCCCTGTGTGGATGGTGTGAAAGTTTCTTTGGCATTCATTTCCTTAGTTAACATAAAATTTCAGGCACTAAATGAAGAGAGAGAGAGAGATAGAGAGGTGAAAGAAAAGGAACATTTGACAACTTTGACTGTCAGTGTCTGCTCTGAACCTGTGTAAAGAAGCTGATTAAAATCTGAGAGGTGGGCTTGCAGCACAGTCATCCAACTATCAGGATCTGCAGTGACACCCCCTGTCACTGCCCTTGTGCTCAGTTTATGGACTTCCCAACTAAGAACTGGGCAGTCTTTTAGTCGCTGTCCTGTTGGACTCAGTTTTAAATAGCTCATCACTACTACAAGTCCTACATGTGGCTTCACCCCTAGAAGTTACTTCTGGCTGATTCCCAGTGAGCCTGATCTGATGCATAAACATGGAACATCACTGATAATGAAAATGAAGGACTGACCAAATGGTGGTGAGGGAGGGGTGAACAAGAGAACAACTCCAGCTTTCCCAGTAAGATCAGCTATTCACTTCTGAGGAATCTCCACTTCTGAGATATCTCCATTCTCTTCAGCAGCTGGAGGAATGGAGAAGGAAAAGTTTCCTCTCTGAGACTTGGCCAAGAAACACATTTTAAAAGGAGTTACTTTCAATAATGAGGAGTTGCAAAAAATGGGCTGGGGAAAGATTCTGGCTTTTACAAAGCATTTATTTTCTTTGGCTCGAAAGCTCAGTTGTGCTCAGGATTGTGTCCTCCAAAAAGACATTTTTAAGTGAAGAGACTGAGGGAAAGATTAGCAGTTAACTGTTCTTATTTGCATCGTTATCCAGGTGACTGCATTTCCTGCTCTCACCGCAGCATGTGGAATTGCCAGGGTAATGCCATAGGGCAACAGCTGTGGAGTAGAAATCATGAATTTGTCACGCTGTGCACTGCAGTAATCTAAAAGCTTAATAGTTTTGAGATGGAAAAGAGGGGAAACTCTCATTCAGGCCACTTGTCTCATTTCCAAACCTGAACACCCACTCGTGTTTTCCTCCGGGGAAGGCCCTGTCTGGAACAGTTACTAGAGTCTTGGTTAGCATGAATTTTGGGGAGTTTTGTGATGGGAGTGGCAGGAGTTCACCTACTAAATAAACTCATTCTGCCGCATTCCTCTTTTGTTATAAAAGTTTGCCAGGCTTTTTCTGCAGGTGGCTGGTGTTTCCCAGCTCCTGGGACAGCTGCTGTCTGTGCACAGGGATGGGAGCTGTGCCGGCTGCCATCTCCTAACGCGTGATGCACTGAGCCGTGTGCGACTGCTGCTTAAACAGGGGGGCGCGTTCATTAGTCATCCTCACTCCGCAGAGAGAGAGCATCCCTGTACACTCCAAAGGTTTCTGCTGGGAAGCGCTGCTCCGAACTGCAGCTCACACCACTCGATTTCATGGAATAGGAGCCCTCTTGTGGAGGGCTAGCGCAGGTGATAGGTTTGTCGGCTCTGCAGCACTGCTGGTTTACATTTAAGATTAAGAAGGAGGGGGGGGAAAAAACCCAGTAAAATCTTTTCTTTGAATCCCTCAGGTTTGTTATCCTGTGTGTTCCGCACTGCAGACTCCACCGCTCGTTGTACAGCAATGCTTCTTGCATTCTTCGGCTCTCTGCAGGGGGATCCCAGCAGCAGAGAACTCTGCTCAGCACGACTGACAACAGAATTTCATGTGAATGGATACAGACCCCCGCCTACACCACAGCAGCTGTGGGGTGGTCTCGTTACAATGGGGTCGCTGGAATTCCGATTGGGAGTACCCTGCCTGTTCCAGCAACAGGGCAGAAGAATGTCGACACAACAGTTCAAGACTTTGGGAACCTCTGGCTTTGATGCTGCCTTTATGAGAATCAGGGGCCTCTGCAGGTAGCCCATGCCCACCTACCCCTTTAGTAACACAGAGCTGCCCTTTGGGAGACCCCAGACCCCGAAAACAATCTCAAGTCAGGCTGTGCCTCCACGTTGCAAATAGGAGCTGCTAAAACTTCTTTTATATTCAGCCTTACACAAGTATCTGTTCTTCATGCTGGAGGACTTTGGATTTGGACCTGACCATTACGGATGTATGTCCCTTCTCCCCTAAAGAGGCAGTCATCAACACATTTTTCATGGGAAAAAACCCACCTTGGAAGTGAGTCTGTATGCCTCATGCTTATTTGCAGTGCTATGAGACTTTTTAGGGAATGACACACACTGACAGCATACCTAACAGCTAATATTGCTTATCCACAGCAGTGGCACAAGTTCTCGTGACCTTTCTCTCCTGAAAGGAGGGCCTTGCCAACCCAGGTGCCAAGGTACAGCTCCATTACATTGCTGTGCACATCTCTGTGCACACACATGTACAAGCTTTTATATGCATTCCTTCCTACCCACACCTGTAAAAACCCACTGAAGTTTGTGTTATAGTCAGTGATTATCTTGTATATCTACTGTAATGAAATGTAACTCATTTATGTTTACTTCATAAACATAGGGCTGCTTGTGTTTGTACAAAGTTGTTAGGGTGGGCTCTGCACATTCTTGAGAATCTCTCACAGCAACCCAAGGATTTACTTTGTACTGAATGTTGCTGCTTTCTGCCAGTGTTCTCTCTACCCAGCTAGGACTTGAAGGAATTTCCCTACAGGATGCTAACATTGGATAGGACTTGTCTTGTCTAGCTGACATTCTTGCCTACTGTGTAGGAAAAAGTGGTTTCTCATTTTGAGGGGAAAGGAGAAAAAAGCCCCAAGCCCCAACAAGCTTCTTAAGCAACTCCTAAGCGCATACTAACCTAACTCATCACTGCCCTGAGTCTGACAGGTGTGCTTTTCCCTTTTGTTCTGTCCTACTGCAAGCTGTACCCATTCCCTTACTGCTCTGTTCATGTTACCAGGGCAAACCAAAGCCCAAAAGCACCACGCCATCCCCTTTGTGGGATATGTTCTTGCTTGAGCTGTTCATCCTTCTAGGACACAGCAAAGATATTCAATCCATATCACTTTTTTTTCTAGCAGGGTCATATTAAGAGAGAAACTGCTGGAGAAAATAGGAGGATTAAAAGTGGTTTATAGAAGATTGAGCTATGAGATCAAGTGAAAAATAAGACACTGCTCCCCTTCTACTCCTGCAGTCATTTTGTCTCATCTGCTTTTTTACTGCTTTCCCATTGTACAAAGTGTAATGGGAACTTCAGAACATTCTTAGAGAGGAGTTTTTGACAGAGAAAAGGCAACAAGATGGGTGATAAGAAACAGTACTCTGCATTTGTGTGTTCTGGTTGCAAACAGAACATAAGTGACAGAAATCAGTGTTTCCAAAAGGCAGCCTGGCCCTCTGCACGACGTGGTGTATGGGCAATGGTGTCTCATACTCCTCAGGTTTCCTCTTCTTTCAGACTATGCTTGTTCCTTCCAGCATGACCAACCAGCTTCCTGCAGGCTGACCACCCTCTTTTGGCATTTACTTCCATCTTTGGTCATTTCCAGCATTGTCCTTCCCTACAACCAGAATGCAATTCCACCTTACCAGCCACACCACAGCTCTGACAGTTGTACCAGCATGTTTTCCCTGACTATCCCATGCTCTACTTTTGTTCCTGCCCCATGTTGTGCAGCCTTCTGGAGAAGTGTCAGTTACAGGGGCTGTGTCTGGTTTATCACTACGAGGGTATAACCAAAAACTCTGTATTCTACACCCTCTATGTCATCCCTGATGGGCTGTTAATGATAAATCATCAGTAACAGCTGCCCAGAGCACACCTCACACCTCAGGCCACAATAGATAAGAGATCAGGGGAGACATTAACACCTCCACACCCAGCTGGAGGGTCCTCCCTGCTCATGGGCCCAGCTGCACTGACACAATAGGCACTTACAACGGCCCACATCATCAAAGGATCCAAAATATCCCGGGACTCACAGAGATAAAACAACCATTATGAACTCCCTGCCCTGGGGATATTTAATCCCAGAAGTTTGAGACTGGGAACCACCTCATCAGACCCAGAGAGGGAATAGAACTCCAGCAGGACTGTGGCTGCCACTCTTGAGGAGACTGCTACCATTTCTCCAACAGAACTGCTGTCTTCCACAGGACCATCATCCTGACTACCAGGTGTTTTTTTTTCCTTTCCTTTCCTTCTGCTCTGCACCCAGGGGCAGGGACAGTGCTGGGGCAGGAGCTCACAAGCACCGTGCTGTCCCTGTCCCAGGGGGGCTGCATTGTACTTTGTTCTTGTGGGTCAAAGCGGTTTTGTTATCTTGTGTCATTGTATGTATTGTGATCTTTTTAGTAAAATTGTAGCTCTGACTTGTGTTCTCTCCAAACTGGGTTCATTTCTCTCCCTGGTTTACTTTTAAACCAACACAAGAAGGGTCTGTCTTTTGCACAATGCCAAACCTTTCTACATCACCACAGACTCTAGTGACACTTTCAGTAACTCCTTCTAGAAGGAAACCAAAAGTTTCACTGACTAGCATCAGGTTACTTTTATATTCTTGACTGGCAGGTCATTTGGTTTATTTTTCCTTGTGCACTAATACTCTGAATCTTGTTTTCTGTTGCCTTATGCTGTATTCTGAGAATTCCACACAAATGGTTTCTGTGAGACCTCAGCTTAATATCTGGGTCAGTGTAGCAGGTGAGCTGCTCTGTTTATCATGGGTGTTTTGTATGTAACATTTTTTCCTGGGGTTCTTCTTTTAATTGTATAAAAAAATAAATGGTAAACTTAGTTTCCTTTCCTCAGTAATAAAAGATGTGTATGTGCTGGGAAGTGGTAGCCTTTCAGTTATTCACGTGAGCCCCAGCCACCATTTCACAGTTGCTAAAACACACACTGTGTAGCATCAAAGTAGGTGATGGAGTGGTTGACAAAGCTGGCACCAAGCTACAGCTCTGGTGTGCTGGCAGCAATGACAACATGGCACTCGGGTACCCGGCTTGTGACTTCCCCATACCTCGTGTCTGTCAGTTTGTGAGGGGTTAACCAAGCAGTGTAGCTACAGGTCGTCCTTCTCCCTCCAAACAGGAGGTTTCCTGCAAAAGGAAAAGCCAGTGGTAAGAGGTTCTCACTGTGTTCCTGCTACTTGTGTTACCTGCCCTGAAAGTGGAGGATGATAACTTCAGTGCTGTGCTTTTGCTGGGGGTGGAGGGAGGGGGTGTGAAGAATCCCTTACATGTATATTTAAAAAAATAAGCTCTGAACCAACTCTTCGCTCCCATCTGGATAATGACTGCGAGGACAAGAAATAAAGAAGTGCAAGGAACTAAACTGAGCAGGAGGCTGAGACAATCTTGAGTGTAACTGGAAGTCTCTGCTTCCCCTTGCTAATGTGCAGCACACAGTACAGCTGCACTACTCTGTGCAGCTCTACTACTCTGTAGGCTCTGCCTACCCTCCCAAGGAAGAATGTCCCTGCATCAATGGTCAGGCAGAGGAAAATTAGCATTCTTCAGACATTGCAGCACATACCACTAAATAGCAATAGGGACAGCAATGACATAGCTAATGTCACCAGAGCTGCTGTACAGATAAGAGTGGGGGATATTGGGTGGGGATGTAATAGCAATTTGAAAAGAAAAGAAAAAAGAAAAGAGAAGAAGATAAGAGATTGCTGTGTAAGCACAATGGCAAAAATGTGACACAGAAAGGCCTGCTATTTTCTCTTCTGAGGCAGCAGAGGTCAACACTACTGTCACCAATGCATGAAGAGGTCAAAACAGGAAGAGATATAAACACACCTCTGCTTATTCAGATCCTTCACTTACACATAGAAAAGGAAAATCAGAGCTGGTTGATGACAACTCTGAAACACATGGATTTCTTCACTGGAAAGATGAAGTACACTGGAATGTTTAAAAAAATTAAATGCTCATTTCAGAAGTCAGAAAACACAACACCTTCTTGAAAGCAAACTGTGCCAAAAATCTGCTTTGGGTGGGTGGAATATGCTCTGTGGGATCAACCGTTCATATCTCAATCAACAGTAATTATCTGTAAAAGCATTCAACCAGAACAGACTGACTACTCTTTTCTTACAGAACATTGACCCGAACTCCCTCCTGGATGTAATTCCCTTTAGTAGCAGAAAAATCTCCAACAAAGAAAGGGAATCAGAATTCTGACCTTCTGCTTTCAGGGAACAGTGATGGGCCACATGGCCCTTCTGAGCAGAGAGAATTTTACATTACCTCCAGCCTTACCCACAGATAACAGCTATGACTTTACAGCTGGTCTCTGGATCAAAATAATAGACAAACTCTCCTGGTTCTTGCCTTTATTACTGCCTGGATAGAGGGAACATCTGATACTGCCACCAGCATTTATTGCTTGCTGGTGAGACCTTAGCTAGAGCTTTTCTCACGGAATATCACTCAAGGATGCTTCTCTGATGGAAACACTAATATGAGGTACATACTGTACTGACATAAAGAGCTTATGGACACAATCACCACTGCTAGATGGCTTTATTGAGTGTCTTGAACCACATTTCCCCTGAAAGTCACCCCCTAATTTCCAACTTCCAAAAGAAATTAAAGGCCTTTTTATTGTTAAGACTGTCCACAATGCCAAGTATTCCACTATCACCACCAGAAGTAAGTCATCTTTTCTGTGGTCCCCTCAGACTTCTATTGAGGAACCCAAAACATGCCTTTTCCGGGGCATTTCCAGATCATTCCCAGATCCTCCACCCTTCCTCAACACTGACCAGCCTCTCACCCAAGTACTGTAGGAACCAATTGTGTTTTTCTGCAACAAGCCTGAAGAAACCACCACCAGCAAGTTCTTCAGGCACTGTCTGAAGAGCAGCTTTCCCCAGAGCATAATTAACTTTTGGGATCAGGGTACCTTTAGCATGCATACTATTCATAGGCTTCTTTACCTTGAATATTTCTACATTCCTGGTGGTTTGGACATTTTCAGCAGTGGGACATTTTCGAAAATGGGTTCTAGATGAGGCTCTGGAGCTGCCCTCACTCCCTGCCAAACCTAGATGACACTTCCTAGTGTGCAAAGTCACATTTCCACTTTCTCAGGTGGAACAGGTTTGGCCCTTCCAAGGTTCTGTGCAGTGATGTGCATCCATGAACAACACACTTTTTCACAGGATATACCTGCGTTCACAGAAATCTTCCATAATCTCTTGACTGAAGACTTTTATAAGCAGAATCAAAATACGTTGTAGCTTCTTACAACAAAGATCTGGGGAAGACTCAGTAGCTCCTAAAGTCTCTTGCTCTCTCCATCTTCGGTCCTCCCTGGGCGTTGTTTTCTGTTTGGCCCAAGACTTCAGTCACCCTCAGCCTGGATTGCCTGATGAGAGAAGAGAAAGTGCAAAGCAATTTTATGCCTGTATCCTCCTGACAGAGGCATGATTGCAGAATTCCAGCTCTTGCAAAGTTTATTCTAGAACTGGCACTATTAGTGAGTTGCAGTAAGTCACACAACCAGTGTCACAGCCTTTTTTCCCCCAAGCCTCCAGCTATCCTCCTTCTTTCCTCTCTTTAACAGGGATGGAAAGAAGGCAGCAACAAAGGAAAAGCCCGAGTTCTGGCCTCTCTCAATGTTGTTAAAGAAATACTAATGTGCTTGTCCTGCTTGTCTTCTTGGACATTGCAAAAGCAAAAAATGGATGCAGTTACTGGCCAGGGCAAGGCAAGCATTTTGTGCAAAACGGCTTGTTACAAAATAAGCAGCAACATCTAAGGCTGGGAAGATTCAATCAGCAGTTCTCAGCCTGCTATGTGAAACACACCAACAAGTAACAGCAGAAGAACCAAGGTCTAGAAAACCTAGTGTGTCGTGGTTTCCTTAGATGTTTAAGCACACAGACCTAGACACCCTTCTAGTCCATGCCTCAAACAGGCAGAGCTGTTCCTTACCACTCTGCCAACTTCTGCTCATACAGCTCCCTGCGCTCGCGGCTCCTCTTCTCCTGCCAGTTCTCACCAGCCAAGCCATGAAATGCCACTAAGAGGCCTCCTGCAGGGATCCTAGAGGAGGAAGCAGAAGTGTCACGAGTCACCCAGGGGACACACAAGAGCAGTAACTTACTGGCGTCACCAAAAAGAGCACATGGGGGCCAGACACCACATCAGGGGAGCGTCATGTTCCTCAAGACTCACACCACACCACAGACTAACCTACTCCTATTCTACTGTCACTCACCAAACACAGCCTCTCCTCAGCTGTGACTCACTGAAGCCCCTGTGATAACATATGTGGAATTTACTCATTGACAGTCATCCACAGGGCAAAGGGATGGAAGGATTTAAGGTGCCCAGCAACTCCTGTAGATCACCTAACCCACAATTCAGACAGTGACAGCCCTTCTCAGCTTCTATCCAGCTCTGGAGGTACTTGTGTTTTCACTGGTAAATCTCCCTAGGCTGCTTCCAGGCATGCTCACAGCTGACACCACCCTGACAGTGCCAAGTAGCACTCAGAAAGCTCATGCTCTTGTTCAGGCAGGATCCCCAGACTCACTCATGAGGATATTCCCAAGTCAGCACTTTGAGAAGAAATTCCAGCTTTGCTTGAAAAGTCAGACTTCTCCTGAGTTAGAGGTCATTGTCCTGAGGGACAGAGCCTCTCAGAGAGAACCATGAGTTCCTCCATGTCCCAGGGAGATTTAGGAGATTCATGACTGCAGGATGTACATGAAGAAGTGCCACCTTGGGTTGTGCAGCCCGACCACGCAGTTTCTGCCTCAGCAGTTCCTAATGGCTGCTGCTCTACATTTTGGCTTTGATGGAGCCTGTTTGGTAAAAAAATTATTTTTACAGACTCCAGCTGACAGTCCCCAAGGTGCCCCTTAAGGGGATGACAGTCCCCAGGGTGCCCCCTTCTTCAAAAGGTGTCATCATTACATTTAACACTCCTTGTCTGGATTCGGAGCTGCTACAGGAGTAGTTGCTGATGAAGCTGAGAAGGGAGCCCAGAAGCTGCATCTTGCCTTCCTGCCCTTACCCAGAGACTACAGAGGTCCTTAAAACAGATGTCCCACGGTTCTGCACACAAGCATTGGGCTAATAAGTGATCATGCCAAGGAAGGGGGACATGAGACATGTCTATAACTCATCTCCACAATTTACTATTTAGCAATGATTAGTGTCTCCTCTAATCAGCAAATAGCAGCAAGTAAGATGCTCTACTGAGAGCACTGAGCTGTTACTACTGAGAGAGCAACAAAACCCAAATCAAGAAACAAACAAGAAAAAAAAAACAGTTTAAAGGCTGAGAGAAAATTGATCATCAGGAAGTCCTGAGAGAGACTGAAAATCCCTCAAGGCAAGAGAGGAAGGGAAGCTTCTGTAGCCCCACCTATGATTCAAAGTGTGTGCAGCCACTGCCTAACTAACACCCTTGAAGAGCAGCTTTAAGTGTCTCCATCACACATTGGAAGGACTCAGGACTCACCCAAATGCTGTTCCGAACACGATGCCCCCTGCCAGTCCCTGCAGGCCCAAGTGCATTCTGAAAAGGGCTCCTGTGAAGCCTGAAAAAAGAACAAACCCACTGAAACCAGAAAGGGCCCCCCTCCTCAAGCCATCACATACTGATGTAAGGAGCTGCTTTGCTGCATTTCTCTTCTCCATGAACTGACATTTACTTTTAACAGAAACCAAGTGCCATGGCCAGTGGGACTCTCACCACACAGTCACCATGGTCTCTGCACTGAAACATTTACAAAGCTCCTTCTGCTTCAGAAAAGCTGCCCAAGAAATGTTAAGAAGTATCTATGAAAGTAAAACCAAGCTCTCTCTAGGCTCTCTCTAGGGAGCATGATCCCTCCCCCTTTTCTGTTCAACAACAGCTAATAATAGTAGCTTCCATGTAAGGCAGAAAAGATCAGTAAAACATGTATCCAACTTTAAGGGCAATAAAGCCTGTAAAACTCAACAAGATCACTTACCCAGAGCCCTGCTGCCAAAAGTGGGCATGCCAAACTTAGCATGAAAAGGGCAGCTTATAAACAGGGCACTGAACTACTACCAAGAGCAGAAATATAAAAATGCTTTCCCTAGTAAATAGGTGGTTATGGGAGCAGGTTACGCACCAAGTGTTGCCTTTACCCCACACAAGCATTTTTCACCCAAAATACTCCAGCAAGTATTTTGAAGATGAACTGATAACCACAAAACTCCCCAGTGGTTTCGGCGGTGCATCAATACCTTTGTTACAAATAAAGCCACGCAGCAGTTAAACAACAGGGCAAAGTCACAACAGCAGCCGGAGGAACAAGAAGCAAAACCCAGGAGCACAGAAGCCAGAGACCCACTCAAACCCAAGAGACGTGGATACCTGCTTAGGCTTTTCTACTACCACCAGTGCTTATAAAGTGAAAAGCACACAAGGTTGCAGCACTCTTACCTCCTGCTGCAGCAAAGTTACTGATGGTGGTTTTATCGCGGTAGGCAGACAGGCCAGTGCTCACCACGCTGCAAAGGGAAGGCACAGGAGAAGTCAGCAGTTGTACATGGAAAAAGAGAGGCAGCAAAATGCAGCCTGAAATAAAGCTGGATTTCATTAAACCAGCCCTCAGGTTGCCTCCAACTTCCTGGCTGCCCATCTGTTCAGAGCACACACGTGCCGGCCACAAGCACCGTGACTGCTGTGACTTCACTGCAGGCAGCTGCACACACACGGGCCAGGGACTACCAGAGTTCCCATGGATCTGGGATATTTTTTCTTGTTTTAATCAAAGATACTTTTTCCCATTGCATATTCAAGGATAAAAGAAATTGAGCACTGACAAGGTCCTGTCCGTCAGTCCTGATGCAGGACCTTCACCCACAGAAGATGATCCATGTCAGTAATATCTTGCCTGACACAGTCCCCTCCCTATTACAGCTAAGTCACACTCTTGACGTCAGCAGGGTCACCTACTCTTGTGGCATCAGATTTCCCTCAGGGGTAGGTAAACCAACTCCTACAAAAACATCAGCTAAGCCCCAAAACACTCTCTGTTCTAAGTTCAGCAGCCACTTCCTCCCCAGCACTCTGTGACATCTACAAGGCAACAGTAATCTCCTTCCCAACACAGGTAAAACAAAACAATTGGGGTTTTAATTGTGAAACTTAAAATTTGCATAACTGCAGGATGAAACCTTCAAACTTAGGATTTACAGAAACAATTCATGTTGAGCAGCAAATATCTCCTTTCGGAGCCTTTTCCAAAGGGGTGGTGAAAAAGGGGCTGATCTGACTGCAGGGGAGACACCTGGTGGAAGACCACGAGGTTACATGTCAAATCCAAAGAAATCCAAGAAAATCCAAAGAAATCAAAAGCTCTAGGAGAGAAAGCAAATGGTGTGCTTAACTAGAGCAAAAGGAGCCAAAGAAACAAAGATACATCAAGGGAGAAATTCAGACAGGAACACGAAAATTAGGGAGACAAATATAAAATAATGCCAGTCAATACTTCTGGTATCTCAAAAGGAGGAATTTAAACAGAACATACCTGCAGATAGTGTCAATGCAGATTTAGGACTACACATAAATTTACCATTTTGAACATGAGGGAAGGAGATATCCCTAGCTGAAAAGGGCTTCGCTTCATAGTTTGCTTGATAGCGTGCTTAGTTTGATACTTTATTGTCAAAAATGCACTGAAACATCCACAGGAGAAAATCAGGGAAGCAAAACACTACCTCTGCATTGGTTTTGTGTGTGCAGGAAAAATTTGAAGGCCTAAAGATGTACATAGAACTGGTATTTCTGATGTTCAGCAACTGCTCAAGAACAAGAAGATCCTCTGCAAGTGTTTGAGGACAAGAACAAAGAATTGTGAGTAACACTGGTGTATACAAACCAGGAGTAATGACAAAGAACTGTAACACTAGTGTATACAAACCAGGAGTAACGAGACAGAAAGGACAAAAATTAGTGTGAGATAGAAAGCTCTTCCAGAAACTGTCAACACACTATAATACTCTCCCAGAGGAAAACACACAAAAAGACAGGAAGCAAAAGCAGAAAGAAGCTGTCAAGGAAGGGAAGAAGAGTATTCCAGTCAGTAACAGCATGGATTAGATCTAAGAACAGGGCTTTTCCACTTTTAGGGTTTGGGTTGGCTCATTAGAAGATTTGAATCCTGGGATCATTCTAAAAGGTTAAACCCTCTTTGTGTTCACACCTTATCAATCAGACTCACGTTAATGCAACACTTGGAGCCTCAGTCACTCACCAGAGCTGTGAGCGCTGCAGGCACAAAGGGCTCCTTGCCACCAGTGCTGAAGCACAAGCACCAGCACAAGCACAAGCCAGCTATGCTCCCACTGCCACCAGCAAACACTTACTTGAATATTGTTGTGAAAACCGTAACTCTCCAGCTCCAGCGCCAGCCGTAGCGGATGAAACTCCGGAGGCCAGCACGATGTGCAGAGTACTAGAGGGACAGAGAGCACAGGTTACAGCCACAGCACCACCAGCAAGCCGCGGTATTTGCGACAGGTCATGGGAATGATGCCCCTTGGGCCTGGCACCCTGACTCAGGGATCGAGTCAGCTGAAAGGCTGCACGATTACCCCAGCCACCAACAGGAAAACCGAGCATCAATTTCCCTTTGGAAAGTCAACTGGTCTTTCTAATCCTGGTGCTGAAAGGCATCTAGGGGAACTGAGAGGGCTTTCAGAGCACAGTACAAAAGAGCAGCAGGAGAAAAGGGAGAAAACTAGAAACTAGTTCATTATTATGAGTTCAGAAGTATTAATGTAAGAAAAAAATCAATAATAATAGTAAGTAATGACCACCTACATTAAATATTAACAGACCCTCAAGCTCTGCAGTTTAGTACGGGCACTTAAAAGTTTTAAAATAAGAGGATTTTTAAAAGATGTGATAAACAGAAGCTTCACAAAAATTAAAAATGTTGCAGTTACTACCACAAAAGTAAATAAATTTTCTCTTCCAGTGCTTGTGGTGCAAGTCCTTAGCCCAGGTGCAGATATACCACAGAGTCAGCAGAGTGAAGGCAGACGCCAGTACTTTGCAGCCCCTACATCAGGGGCCAAATCTAATTGTGAATGATGAAAAATCAGATTTTACATCAGGCAGATTTTTAAACGGGTTTTCTTCCTCTTAATCCAGGTAACCAACACTTTAAAAGTCCAAATACATCTATAAAATGTCACAAATGTTCTTTGTTGTGCTGTTGTTGTAAAACAATTTTAAATGGTCTTAAAATAACTTCCATTAGCATGACAAGAGGGAAACCCTCGTTTGACACTCTGAAGTTCTTGCCAACACACTAATATTTAAAAGCAAAAGGGCTTTTCTAGACATATTAACGAGCCATTTAAGGAACCGTAAACGTTATTAACTTTTTCTGCAACTGAAGACACTTTCTCGTAAGTTAACTGCGCAGAATTTGCGTATCGGGGAACAGCTAACCTAAAGCAGCTGATCAGGCAGGCTGCACATACACACAGCAAACATGTTTTTGGGGTAGCCTTTTTGGATAGCTTAGAGCTATCCAAAAACATAGTGTTTTTGCCACAAAGTACCAAAATCGGGCACGCGCACACACGTCCTACAAACACGAGGCCACACGACCTCCTGCGGACTCCGGTGTCACCGACAACCGCGGGCTCCAAGGGCAACTTCCACAACCGGCTCCTTCCCAATTGGGTGCTGCTCCAGCAACCCCGGGGCGGTGCCCAGCGCTCCCCCCGCGCATCCCCCGGCACCGCGGCGCCCCGGGGCCGTACCACGGCATCGGCGCGGTTCTGGAAGAGCTCCCCGTGGCTGCGCTCGACGAAGGCCTTGCGGGCGCTGGCGAAGGCGGGCAGC
>WEIV01018578.1:965778-979589 GCA_013390005.1 Calyptomena viridis
TGGGCACGGCTCGGAGAGGCGGGATAGGCAGGGCCACGCTGCCCCTCTGGGAGTGCCCGCGGGGGGCTCCCGACTTCCCTGCAGGTCAGGCTTCCCGAGGGCCAAGGCTGGTTTGGCAATGCGGGAAAAAGGAATGGAACCGAAAAGTTCCCCAGCTCAGACAGGGGAAGTTCCTGGCAACCGTGATCCGAAACTCCAAGCAGAGATGTCCTGTGACGGCTTCAGTGTCTTTGGGGGAACAGCTGGGGGCTCTCCAGACCATCCAACAAAACTTCATTTTCATTTGTTTTATTCCAAAAAGCACTTCATGACAAATGGTTTAAAAATATCATAGAGAGCCGTTTCAGTTTCTCAGAGTGCTGTCTCTCCATTGACTAAAAATAGAAAACCAGAAAAACCCTTTCCACTCTCGCACAGTTCTTTTCCCCAGAAACCAGGCTATTTTAATGCCCCGATCTGTTTCCTGTGCAGGCTGGGATAAGCCGGGAATTGGTTCTGTAACCAATTGGGTGCTGCTCCAGCAACAGGCACTTGACCAATAAGTCCAGCAGTTATATCCCTGTACCAGACATAATGTCCTGTGTCACAGGGTTTGGTCTCTGTGAGTGCACACGTGCACAGGTCCACTTGGTGCTGTTGTTCCATCTAGTTTCCTTATTCCCTGATCCACACTGACTGCAGAGGACACTATCATTCTTTTCCATTATAACATGATGCTCCCTCAGCCTTGAGGCTGCTTTACCATCAAGGGTGCTCCCTTGGGAGGTCATGTCCCTCCTGCCACCCCGTGCTGCTGCCCACACTCTCCTTGAGCACCTGCCACAGAATATGCTGCTCCCCACCAGGCCTCTCACCTCAGGGCCCAAAGAGCATTTCAGGAATTGCACTCCCTTTGGACTGAGCAGCCTGTCGTGGACATTAACACAGTGAGTGCAAGGAACCTGTAACCAACCCAAACCAGTAATGAGAGGAGTAGCTGCCACTGTGTGACTGAAGCCATTCCCTCAACCAGGCTGAAGGAGATGAGAAAAGCAGCACAACAGCTGCGGGGAAGGAAGAGGAGTGCTGAAGTGAGCAGATGTGTTACCAGCCTCAAAAAGAAAAAAAAGCCCAAAATAAATCCAGAAAGATTACAGAAGGAGATCAGAGAAATCTCTGAATTTCTGGAAGAAAGAAGCACTGAATCTACCTCTGCCAATGCTTTCTCTGGGTTCCTAGGGGTGCCGGGATGTCTGGCTGGCCAGCCAGCTGGTGAGAGCTAATTAACAGGGGTTAGTTCTGCAGGGCCATGCAGGCACCCAGCTTGTCCATCAGAGGACCAACTATCCCTATCTCAGCTCCTCACAGTGTCACTGTCTGCTACTCAGCCTGAGTGCTGTGGCCACATCACAATCACCTGCTGCTCCCCTATGAGGTAGGTAGGTAGGTTAACTCTGAGTGGATTTGCCCTTTCAGTGCTTTACCATCAACCTCTAAAACCCGACATATACATAAGCTCTAAGCTATCCAAAAAGGCTACCCCAAATCCCAGTACCTGCTTCTGTCAGAGAACACCTAATGTCCCAAGTGCTATCACACAGGTGAGAAAACATTGGCCAAAAGAAGGGGCATGTATCTCCCAGCTGAGTGCAGCTCACAGTCTGTGTACCTTGCCCATGAGTACAGAGGACTTGGTAAAAAGTCCAGTAAAATTAACAGCAATGCTTCTCATTGACTGAGTGGGATTTAGGATCATTCTGAGACAGGCAGTAACTAAATCCCAAATGCTAACACCCCTCTTTCTGGCACAACTGACCATTCCATTAAATAGCCATAATCCAACATTCTACATTCTTATGGCAACAGTATAACCAGGTCCCACTGCCTGGGAGCAATGTCAAAGTCAGCCTACTGCTGTTCTCTGTAGTTCTAAGATATAAAAGATAAGTCTGAGAGAGCAAGAAAGAAGTCTTCAGATCTCCACGGCGATCAGCTGAGCTGAAGAGAAAAACAGAGAAGTCTCTATAGTTCTGTTTTCAGCCATTCAGAAGTGATTTCACTGTAGTTCTTCCTCCTTTTCACTTTGTAAGTCAAGGCTTGGGAATATTCAGAGAGCAGATGCTCCCAGTAGCAAGAGATGTCCTCCATCTGCAAGTGCTCGGTGATGAACTGGCGTCCCCTAGAGACACACAAGGCACAGTCAGGACCGTTTCCCAGTTCCTACAAGTCATTGGTTTTGGTTTGGAGGTATATCAACTTTCACTCTTCCGTGTTTCAAACGAGAAACAACATGCACCGCTCTGTACCGTCTATTTTAATTCCACAATTTTCATTCACGCTCACAACTCTGACGGTTGCAGTGCTTTTGTTATCCTCAAGATGGTATTTGTTGTCTGGGATAATAAATATCAGATTTCACTTATCAGATGCCGGCTGAGCAGCACTGATTCATGCTGCTTCAGAAGCCAGTCCCTGCCAGACTGGATAGATAATGCTTACAGTGCAGACACAGCTCCCAGGAGTCAGCTCACCTCATACCGAGACAAAAGCTCCCAACCTCTGACAGCTTTCCGTGGGGTTCCTGACACGGGTCACACCTGAACCAAAGACCTAAGCACAGAATTTTGTTCTTTGGTTCCCCCTGCTTGTTACAAGTGCTCCAGCCCTCCTGCTGTCATTGCAAAAGATCAGTTATACTGCACCCTACTAATACTCGATTGTCTTTGATAGGGAATCCCTCCAAAAGCTGCATAAGAAAATGCTTTGGAAGAAGACTGCCCGATATCCAGGAAGGACACACAGCTTACCTCTTTGAAATTTCTTGTGCTATAGCATCATTCTCCTTTACAAACTGCAACAGCTCCCTAAAATGAAGACAAAGAAAAAGCTATGAAGCATTGTACCTTAGCCAAATTGTTGGGGAGGATGAGGTTAAGACTCTACAACTGAGTCTTTGAGGTGTTGCTCACCTCAAAGCACAGAAGAGACTTGCCCTTCTCAATTGTTCCACATAAGTTCTGGACAGCACGCTGAAATCTGGGAGCTAACACCTTTTTGGCCCACTGGTAAGTTCCTCTTCCCCCTTATCTGTGCTGTAGGGCACACCCGCAAGTTTAAGTGTCCAGTGCCTGCTGATTTCAGTGAGAGTGACAGACCTGCACACTGTACTCCCCAGGTAATATGAGCAAAGGATTCTCTGGGGGCAGGGACAAAGAGAAAAGAACGTGACCTCCAAGAGCCTTTGCCTGATGCCTCAGAGTGGAGGCACTTCTTAGCGTAACACAAACCAAACTGCCTTCCCAAATGCTTCCCTGTGGCAGGAAATGCTCCACAGGGAGCATGACTCAGGTCTCACACCTGACATCAGAGAGGTCTGATCGGACTGGGATGTAGTGGACCCAAGGCTTCAGCTGCGGGTAAAAGAACTCCAACCACTCTTGTCCAACATGAAAGACGAGTGAACCACATAAGAAAAGGTGTTTCAACCGGAAACTGGCCGCCACTCCCCGGAAATTAAACAGGTACCTATAAAAGGACAAGCAAAAAGAGGGACCCGATTACACTTGGAATTTTGTGAGGAAATGCACTAAGACACTGGTCTCTGAGTAGCAGTGAACCTTCCCTCAAAGGTAGCAGCTGGGGGGCCTCCCTCACCCTGAGCTACGCACTGGTTGCTAAAACAAGGGGAAGTCATTTATTTGAAGCTCCTCACAGGAAAGGTGAGCTGAAGTTAAGGATGTGCTGGGTGAGTTTCTGCTGTCAAAACTGAGGGAGAAAATCAAGGAGTGAGGCTTCACCTCTGATAAAGGCAGCTGCCTGTGACAAACTGAAGGAGGGCTCACAGACAGCTGCCAACAAGGTCACAAGGTGGATGCTGATCCCATGACTCTACACTTCAGAGACCCTTTTACCACAAGGAAATTTTTCCCAATTCTCTCTTGCCTTGCAGTGAGCTTTTCTGTTCATTGTTCTGCTTTGCCACATCTATCTCAGGTTATTTTTTCCTCTGGGATTCTGCTTTAATCTGAATGTAATTGCTTTATATTAACTTGGGAATGCAACCCGAGGAGGTTAAATAGGCCGGCAGACAACAGATGGACTTTGCAGATAACAAAGAATCCACAATTTTGTTTTCAGTATTTTCTGCCAAGTTAGTAAAGTGGGCTTGACTCTGGCAGGGGGTATTTCTCTTAGCAAACTGTATCTCAGAGGGATATTTGTTTGCTTACTTGTTTTCTTTTTCCAACCCACATTTCTCCAATTATATAGAAAGCAGTTTTTCCTACGGGTAAAACCCCTCATAGATATAACTAATCTTTGAAGTCAAACATTCTGGGCTGGGGGAAGAGACTTCTTCCTTTAATGAAGCTATTTTGGGTGAGATGGAGATTATATATTACATACGTTTTGGGTGAAACAGGAATTACAGCTAAACTTAGTTCAGCAGTAAATGACAATGAGTAAATCTGAAATTACTTTGCATCCTTTGTATGAGCTAGGAGCTCAAGGCAGGAACAAGGAGCTTGTTGTACTAGGAACTCAACAAATATATGTAGAGATGTAACAAGAACAGTGGTCTGGAAGCAAGAAAATGCCTCTGTCCAATTCCAGACACAGCTCTCATCATCTGTGACCTCAGCCAGCCTGTTACAGCACCTACACTGAAGGGAGCAGCCAGAAGTTCAGATTGACCCTACCAGACCCTGGGCTAAGACAAAAGTGTGTGAAAATGTCTCAGCCTACACCATACAATGGGCTGAGGAGCACCAGAGTTGGGCAGTGTCTGTGCAACAGAAGGGAGAAATCTGGGCAACAGTCTAGTGAAATACAAAATGAGACAAGTCAATCACATTTGCACAAAAACACAGATCCAGCCAAATGACTGAGATCTTATATCAGCAGATTCTAGCTGGCAGAAGCACAACTAGCAAAAGAAAAAGCAAAACGTCAGACACATAAATGCATACACACTAAGAGTTTATATTTTACATAGAAACCCATGAGAATATTACACCAAAAATCCCTCACTTAAAGTAGTTAAAGAATAAAAACCTCTGCAAATCAAAACCACGTTCTCCCAAACACCATACAAAGTATGAATCAATATTGTATCTGCTCAATCAGATTTCAGGTTCTCTCTTTTACTACATACATCCAGTGGCGGCACTTGCCCCAGTATGCATATGAAGACATAATTCCATAGTTCCTTATGTCTCTGAAGACAGTAATGCTTTCACTGTAGTACTGAAAAATAATTTTGAATACACCACTTGGTACAAGGATATAAAGAAAAATCGATAGAAATCCTTCTTAATTAGGAAAAAAATATTATCTAAATGTTTATTAGTGATCTTAGACCTTTACTTTCTCAAAACACTTTTTCTCCTGATCTGATGGGAGGAAGTTGACACTGAAAGAGGCCATGCTAAGCTCCCAAATTTTCAACTGTCATATCTGTTCACGAGCTTTCATATCTGCATGGAGCTAGAATTAGACCACAAAATAGAATGAGACCTTACATCATGCAAGGAAAAAAAAGAACCCAATAGCTCTTAAGCAACTTTGCTAATCAGAAAACTCTTACTTGTATTTGCAGTGATCAACCAGTGGAATTTCCTTTGCAGGAGGCTTTCCTAAGGTGTCCTTAAAATAAAGAGGATTAAAAAAAAAATCAGTAAATGGCAATTTCATTTGTTTTCCTTCTCAGTTAGAAACAAAGGTGATGTGTCAAAACCCTCCATGCCCACTTCTAAGAAAACATTCTCTGGTGGGCTTTTAGGAGGATTATAAAGAATTCCCAGCCCTTCAAACAAGAAAAAAAAAGTTCAGTAAATTACACACTGCCTGTAAGTGAATGCTAGCACAAACACATTAAATGATAATGTTTTGTTGGCAGCTACAGAGTGGAAAACAGCTTGGGACAATGGACTCTGTGAAGCCAAGTGTAACCAGATTAGCCAAGACTGTCTGGAGAGAGCTGGACTGTAGAATAAGTATGAAACTAAAAAGCTATCAGCAACAGTTATCAGAAAGTTATCCCCAACAGGATCAAGAAATGGAGAAGACAGAAAAAGGTTTAAAAAGACTGACACCACCACAGAAGCAGCTCAGAGATAGAAGGGGGTGGGTCGGCCAATTTTGTTGTTGTGGGAGAGGAGGGGATTGGCAGAGATTCATTTTCTTTTGTGTGCTGGTTTCCTTGAACAAAAAGCGTAGAAGGAAGAAAAGTGTTTGGCCTGCCAGGCTCTGGAGACTCCTCCCTTTCATCTGCCAGAGAGGTGCAGCCATCAAGGGAACTACAAGCCTCCCCCACTCTAGAGGATCACCCACAACTCTCCAACGAGATGTCTGAATCATCAAAGCCATCCTGCAATGCGACCCTCTCTGGCCTTCACACTCAGAAGACAGACAACACCCACACACCTTTTCAGATTTCCAAGCCTGGTTTTTAGTGTATTCAGCGTCAACAAGTTCAGGGTTTTCTCGGGACAACAGGATGAGGGGATCTCTCTCAGGGCTCGTTCTGAAAAAGAAATGCTATCAGTAATTGCCAATCCACATGACTCAACACAGCTAACAAAGTACAGGACTCAAGACCCTGCTTCTTTATGAGGCTGACCTCCCCGTGTGCCCCCAAAACATCATTAAGTGCCCACCACACAGTGTGTTTCTATCCACGGGTGTAATAGCAGAAGAGAACGAGTTAAGGGTACAGAAATTATTTGAAGCCATGTTTCTTTATTTCACTTACTGTTTAATAGTATTATTTAAGCAAATCCCAGGACAAACAGCAGAGATGTTGCTTCCTTTGAGGCTTTATCCTGCTGGGTGCCAAATGCTTTAACTTAGAGAGAGCTAGGAGAGGCTAAGCATCTTCAGCACTGATCCCTCTGACATGAATTTAAAACACTACTGATAAACAAGACTATGACATCCCCGAGATTCACTCCTCCATCTCCTGGGCCTACCTGGTTAGACATCAAATCCTTCTCTACTGAGGATGGAGAAGAAACAAAGTATTGTTTCAATTTATCACTGGAGAAAGGACAATAATAATCTACTCTTATACCACACTGCTCAGGTAATTTATGGCCAGAAGACTTTTCATTCACTGTCGAGCACTTGCAGAGCAAACAAAGTATTCACATTGGCAGGAAGCATGAACATCAATATCAAATCTTTAAATTTGTATCAAGCACCTGCAGTTCTCTTCACAGCACAAAACAAGCAGGTTCCTAGGGTGATAGTTTTACTCATTAAGAAATAATGTAGCAAATCCATCACAACTTCTGTTGCCAATATTAGGTGATTATAATAAATTAGCTGCAAATGGCAATTCTTATGGAGAATGACTCACGGTGTAATGCTGCTGCTGTACAACATGTCTCACTTTCCTCACTTTTGAAAGACACGTTCTGGGTTACACCTGATTAGAGATTAGGTCTTGGAGACCCAAAAATTTCTGCATAGAGACAGCTCTCACAACCTATGTTGGTAGAATCTTCTGTTGCAGGAAAATATGCTCACCTGGACCCTCGGAAATATCCTTTAGAGATTTTTTTCTTCCATGGCCATTTTTCTGCAGATCTGAAAACATTTTTTATACACAGCAATAAATGATTTAATACAAGCATGAAACAGCAATCTCATCAGCTTTCACAGCATGATGTCTTTTTCTATTCTTCATTTTTGATGGAAATCACTTTCTTCATTATAGCAGCAAAAAACTCTCAGCCAGGTCCAATGAAACAGGTTTTCCTGTGAATATTGTGTTTAAGGCAACATGATATAGGCTACTTTTCAGAACACCTTTCAGTCAAAACAATGAATTACACACACAACCCTCTCACCAAACCTTGAAGGGTATTAAAATTTACCTATGATTTTAATCCACTTTTTGAACTGTGGCTTTATTTTACTGTACTTCACTGGATGTGGATAGTGAAAAATGACTACAGTTTCTAATCAGTCAGGAGCTCATTGCTTTTCCCAACCATTTTCATTTCAAACCTGAGCGAGTCCTTCTAAACAGCTGTTCACATGATTTATTTCTGTCAGTGCAGTCACCTGCCTACCTCAGGGGAACTCTGCCACACTTTTCTGTTGCACCTGGTGGGACATGTAGGTCCTGATCCCCAAACTGATTTATCTGCACAGGTCAAGCTTTGCATCTCCTTATAAACCAGTGACACAAGTGAAAACACAAGGGTGAGGAAATGCTTTGGACCTCCATTACATAACATCACATTAAGCTTCATGTTTTGAAGAGAGAAACATCCATCCTTGCACTCTGATGTCAAGCAATTGACATCTAAGTGTTTTTTCTTACTGTGTTTCTATGTTCACTCACTGTTGCACATTTGATTTGTCTCTCCCCATGGGAAACAGCCCCTTACTCTACTAATCATCAAAGATCCTGGCAAAAGGAAGACTCCCTGTCAGATACGTTTTCTGTCTTACTCTCAGCCCAGTAGTGACTATTGATTCTTGGGAATGATTCCAGGTTTCTCGATTGCACAACAATACTCAAGTAAAAGCAAATCTAAAGAAGACTTGCCTTTAGCCTTCCAGAAGCTTATACAAACATCCTGCATCATGCCTGCAGTGAAAAACCCACAGCTTCTAGAGAAGCATTTGAAATGAAAGGAAAACATTTCTGTATATCAAGGGAGATTTCTGCAGGCAAAAGATAACTGCTACTTTTATTGACAAATCCTCTCTTACCAAAACTGATAGTAATCTGGCCCTGACAGCATGAAGGATGTGCATAGTTTGTCCTCTGCATTCCTTACTAAAGAGTTGCAAACAGAGAAGCTAATTATAGCTTCCAGTTACATCATCCAAGGTTTCCATGGAGAATCCTCATACAGCAGTGAGGCTGTAGGTAGTGGATGTGAGGGCAGATCACAGGCCAACAGACCTATGGTCTTAGATGTCAACACTGGCCCAGTGCTGCCCAGTGCCACCTGGCTTTTACTGCAAGTTTGTCTTCCCTGAACCCCCCCCCCACACATAACCATTTCCAACACCTACCTTCTAAGGTCCTCTCTCATGAGGTCCCAGCGCCCTAAACCTGTTGGGTAAATTGGCCAAACAGCTGGTCCTCCTTCCCAAAATGTCCAGGCAGGATACATGATATCATTGTATTCAGATGTCTTAAGAAAAAGGAGAATAATGCAAGCATGAGAGTAGTATCTACTTTGGTGTACTGATGGAGCCCAGCAGTAACAAACGTTCCCTGTGGGAGCTCTGTCAGCTTTCCCCGTTACACTTCCATAAGTGGCACCAGAGTTCTGCAGTCACCACAGTATTGCTGCAGTTACAGAATCACAGAATCATTAGGGCTGGAAGGGACCTCTGGAGAACATCCAGTCCAACTCCCCTGCAAAGCAGGGTCACCTAGAGCACGTTATGCAGGAACATGTCCAGGTGGATTTTCAATGTCTCCAGAGAGGGAGACTCCATGAGCTCCCTGGGCAGGGTTCACGTGAAGACAGTCCAATATTGAAATGTTTCAATGATTTTGAAAAGGCCTTGTCTTGCTGCATGACAACATGGGACTTTCATGCAGAAAACAGCAAAAGAGGTCCACAATGCAGTTGATTAGTAAATAGGGGAAGACCTGAGCTCCACTCACCTTTCTAAAGGCTTGTGCCTATGTGTAGCTACAAATGCTTTCTACTGATGGTAAGTCAAGAGGCATTATCTCCTCACAGATCAAGGCTCTTACAGACACTTTTGACATTTAGGTTTCCAACACTTCAGTTCATTCCAGCCTTCCTAGAGATCATTTAACAATTCACTGTAACAAATATCCAGGTCATGTAAGAATTCAGTTCTTCATTCCTGTTTGGTTGCCTAAATCCCCATATATTATCAGAGGGAAGACCACTTAGGTAAGACTAAACTAGTCCATGAAACCAGACTATAGGCAACTCCCTTGCACTAGTAATCAATGTCCTACACAATTATCCATCTATCTGTCACATGGAGATGCTGGACTGAGTCCAAGGCTACCAGGGTAGTTAAGAGGTTAGTGCACATGAGGAAAGGGTTTGTCCATGTACAGGAAGAAGAGGCTTGGAGGAATGTAAATGAAGAGTTCCCAGGAGACAGCAATATTATAGAAAAGAAAGTAAGAAACACTCATCTGTGGTACCAAAGAAAAGGACTTAAATATTTGCATTAAATGAGACTAACTATGACAGTTGACATGATCAAAAATCCATAATAATGCTGATAAACTATGGCTACAATTTTAACAGAGGTATTGTGGCAAATTACAGGAATGCTGGGCATTCCATCCAGCTGTGCATCATTCCACTGTGGCAGAGGTACACTTTTTGACCTGGAAGAGGAGCTAGTGAGGTGAAAACTCTGTCTATCGAATTGATCTGCAAGTCTGTTTGCCAGAAAACTGGAAGTGAGAAGAAACAAAGGGCAAAAAAGAGAAAGCAATTTTGATGAACAGAAAGCCTGGGGGGAACCACCTTCAAAATCAAGTTCCCAAGAGAAAGGAGTACATGCATGTCTCAGAAACGCTCAGCTTTTAAAGGTGTGAGCACCTTACTGAAGGAGAAGACTGGGATAATGGGCTTCATCCACTTGGGAACCTGGGGGTAGTCTCGCACATTAATCACCATTTCCATGTCAGGGAGGCGGTTGATGATTCCCAGGAGGAAATACTCAACTCCACTGCATCTGTAAAGAAATGACATATGGCAAAGACCTATAAGGCAGTGGCAGAATCCTGCAGTGCAGACCTTCCTCTCTGCACAGGAGCAGAAAGGAGGGTGAGCCTAAGTCATTCCATGATGCAGGCTGGGAATTGCCTACAGCAGCCTCTAATTCCCAGTGCGTATGAACACCAACGAGGCATCCCATCCCGTTAAATCTGGCAGATCTGCAGCTTTCTCTGGGATCCCACAACCAACCCTTTGTACACTGAAGTGCAAATGACACTTTTCTACTTCTACATTTAAGCCTAATAGGTTATTTTCCAGGATCCTGCTCTGATGAGGAATTTAGGCCTCTGAAATACCATTGTGCTCAATGCCTTTCCACTTGGAAATACTCCTCTGTCCCAGAGAGAGAAGAGATCTTCTGCACAGCTCTTACCTTGCAGGGAACATGCAGTCCTGCTCACGGTACAGTTTGTTTTTAATGATTTGGTAGTGCGTCCCGAGCTTCCGGCTCACCACATCCGAGATTGTCTCCTTAGAAATGCCACCTCGAAAAGGAGCCAGATCCTGCTTCCAGACACTGAAACAAAACCCTCAGCCATTATTACGAACCATAGGGAGGATGCTGTGCATTAAATTGTTGCAGTATGCAGAACAAACAGGACAGACTTCTAGCTACAACAAGCTCCATGCAGCTTCCAGGAGCTCTGCTACATGTGGCATAACAAAGAATTTAAGTAATTTGGAAGTTCTGTAGTGACTCAAAGGTCCAAGGTTCACACGTTGACTACCTATGTGCTGTTTGCCTGAACAGGAAGCCCAGCACAGGACAAGTCTAGTTACTCTCCCACAAAAGGATCTGACATACCCTGGCATGTTTTGGGTAAAAGCCTTCAGGTCACTTCACCTTTGAGTGGCAAACCTTGTGCTCTGGCTTTCCACAAATGATGGGCCACATCATGACCAAACTCCTCACACAATGTCATGCCATGCAGACATTAAAAAAGAAGGTAACAGTCTAGTTGCAAGGAACACCATCACCCAGGAACACTGGGTGCAGTGAAAGCTGGCCCGGGGGACAGGCCTATGGCAGCACGTGTTCTCTGGCTTCTGCACATCACCAGTGAGCTCCAGGAACACAGTATGGAAACATAAACCGAATAAATATAGGAAAACACAGAAGGAGGACACGATTTATATAAAACTAGTCTAAAGGTGCTCAGATCTAACTGCTTGGAGCATGGAATGGAAAGTGTCAGGTTGTAGCAGCCACAGAGAGACCCTCCCTGTTTTTCTGTAGACACCACATCAATGTTTCAGCTTAAGACAACACTGGCAGGGTGGTCTCACTGTGCAGATGGTCAAACACTGGTACAGGTTACTCTGAGAGGCTGGCGAGTTTCTCTGAGATACTGACACTGAGATATTCAAAACCTGACTGGGCACAGTCCTGGCAACCCTGCTTGGGCAGGACTTGATGATCTCAAGAGCTCCCCTCCAACCTCCAGCGTTCAGGTACTCCCTAATCAGGTAAAGAACAGTAAAACTATGTTAGAACTGCCATTGTGCAGATGGTCTGACCACAGCTTGAGCAGTCTGGCAGGGATGCAAACGCAATGAGCTTCAGAACAGGAAGAGAGTTGCAGTGTCATGACACATCTGTCATTGTAACCTGAAAGTGACAACAGAAAGGCAGCAACAAACAATTTCGGACTTTCAGCCCTTGGCCACTGAGGGACAGAAAACCGGACATAAGTAAAATACGTTAGATGGGTAAAAGTACTAATTCCTTTGCAATACCTGTCACTACCAGTGCTCCTTAACAACCCCTAAACAAATTACTGCTTTAGTGAAAACTATGTTTCAAGATCCACAGTAATCCTAACTTCATGTTCCTATTGACTATTATGTTCTGAAGCAGATTTGGGGGTTGTAACCACTTGGGAGGATGTTCTGCCCAAAGGTGGGCAGGAGATGGTGGAGAGCATGTTTAAAGATTAGATGTCTTTAGGCTGTGTCTGAATTGGAACTTAGGAAAAAGACTGGAAGGCTCAACTAGAAGAGACTTTCCTTCATCCATATTTCAAGAGCAATGAAGATCAAAACCTGCAAACAGAGTGTACAAACAGTAGCTCAATATGACTCATCTGACTTTAAAAGCCAATATAGCACTCAATCTCACCCTTAAAATGAGTGAGCACATCTGATACTTTTACATAGGAGACTTAAAGTAGGGCATCTGTGTTTCTGAAATCCTAATGCTCAAGCCAGAAGAATATGGTAACTCTTTCCTAAATTCTCTGTCCTCCTTTAAATAAAAGTGCTGCTTAAAGTTAGCACCCCCCCAGTCATACAATCCCTGCCCATTTGGCAAAGATGACCTATGCACCTGTAATTTTTGCCATGCTGCAGCTGTGCTCTGTCAGTGCAGACAGAAAGGAAGTTTAGTTTGGCTCTGTCTGCAAGCCTGAACTTGTACTGCCTACCACAGTCTTCCATCACTTCCATCACTTCCATCACTTATAAGCCTTGAGCTCTCTGCACTAAATTCACTGTAAGATTAGACCAGCATTTCAAGTCAGAGTGCTGGCATTATGCATTATGCTCCATGGTTATCAAAGAAAACCAAACTGGGAGTCTTCCTGAACAAGCTCCTCTTGGATCACACTTTGGACATGTGAAAGTCAGGTACGTAAATCTCCATCACTCCAATACTCACAAGCAGTGACCTAAACTCCCTAAAAAAGAGCACTAAAAAGTACAGCACACCATCACACCGAATCAATCTATGTTCTGTAACAACCTAAAGTACAGCACACCGTCACACCAAATCAACTGGTGTCCTGTAACAATCTTTCTTAATCTAGCCATTTAGAATATTTTCCACATACTTGATTCCTTCCACCAGTCTCTCACCTTTGGTGGCAGCTGCAATTCTCCTTTACACACGGCTCATAGGCTTCCACAGCTTTCTTAATGTGGCCAGTTATCTCACTCCACTTGGCATCTAAAACACGCAGGAGAGAAACACCGCAGGAGATCCACCAACCACCACAATAACCGGAGGCGGGGAAGCAGCGGTGGGTCGGGCATCCCTTTGGGCGCGGTGCCCGCCACGGGGTGCCGGCGGAGCTGCCCGCCCGGGCCGCC
>WEIV01018578.1:979672-1012706 GCA_013390005.1 Calyptomena viridis
GGCCATGGCCGCCGCCACCGCCCCGCGCAGGCGGGGCCGCCCCCACCGAAGATGGCGGCGGTGCCGTCAGCCCCGCGCCGGGATGGGAGCTGTAGTTCCCGCTGTAGTTCCCGCCGTAGTTCCCGCCGTAGTTCCCGCTGTAGTTCCCGCTGCAGGGCGGAGGGAGCGCCCCGAGCCGTGACACAGCGTGGGCGGGCTGCGATACACGGGGACTGTGCCGCACACACACGGGCGCTGCCCAGGGGAGCGCGCACCCGGGACAGCCCTCCCTCCTGCAACCTCCGCCCTCAGGAATCCCGATCGATGGGCCTGGTCCCTCTGCGGGTTTTAGGGGGAGAACTTCCTTGAACACCCGAATTCACCACGCAGTTTGCTCAGTCTGTAAGAGGCTCTTTCTCCTGGCCCAGCCTCTTGCTGTCGCCAAGACCTGATTCAGCGTGAGGGTTTAGGATAAAGTCATGAATCTCATCATTACAGTTCAGGTTGATTTACATAAATTTCTCTGCAGCTCCAGGGCTGTGGACTGCAAGGAATCATAGAATCATAGAATGGTTTGGGTTGGAAGGCACCTTAAAGATCATCCAGTTCCAACCCACTGCCATGGACAGGGACACCTTCCACCAGAGCAGGTTGCTTAGAGCCCCATCCAACCTGGCCTTGAACACTTCCAGGGATGGAACATCCACAACTTCTTTGGGTACCCTGTTCCAGTACCTCACCACCATCACAGTAAAGAATTTTTTCCTGATATCTAATCTAANTTTAAATTAAACCCGCCTTTTTTTTTTTTTTTTTTTTTTTACTTTGAATCCATTCCCCCTTATCCTGTTACTACATGTTCTTGTAAAAAGTCTCTGTCCATCTTTCTTGTAGGCTCCCTTCAGATACTGGAAGGCTGCAGTCAGGTCAACCCTAAACCATCTCTTTTCCAGGCTGAACAAACCTAATTCCCTTAGCCTTTCCTCACAGGAGAGGTGCTCCATCCCTGTAATCATCTCGATGGCCCTCCTTTGGACTCACTCCAACAGGCTGATGTCCTTCAAGGACTAGGTGGTGTTTAAAGATCCCTTCCAATTCAAACTTTTCTATGACTATGAAAAAAGAGAAACAGCAGGACTGAGAATTGGTGATTGTGCACCACCAATGTAAAGAGTCGAACCTTCTCTGTGAAATATGTTTCTAAGAACACAGTCTTCAAAGCTACTCTCCACTTAGTCTTTGGGTCAGCTTGGTCAGATTTGTCCAGCATTCAGGACAGGCTCATTAATGTGGTGCTGGATGCAATACCTATGCTGATAAGCAGACAAGCCAGAGGGGCTGGGGATAAGAAAATATTACCCAAACATGAATCCAGAAGAGTCATTTGAGGTTTCTTCCCTAGGATGAATGTGGGAAGGCCTCTCCTGATTCAAATGTCAACACTAAACATTCATCTTTCCTAGCCCAGATCCAGATTGGTGGCTTTGGATTCCACGAGGAGGTGCTGTGGCTGTTCATTAATAGGAAGGGGCCACATTTGCGTTAAGTTTCTACCTGTAGAGTGAACTCTGATTAGCCACCAACTCCACTTGTCATACAGGCCTCTTTTTTGTGAAACTGAATTCGTCCTGTAGGTATTTGTAGGTTTGGGGGTAGGAATGATAACCAGAAAATAGACCAAAGAGGGAAAGCTTATGCTGAGAGGGAGTGTGAAGGTTTCCCAAGGAATAGTAAATTCAAGAGACCAGTAGCTCTACTGAATCTGCAAGAGCTGATAAAATGCAGGCATGGAGTGTCTGCTAGTCTGTGCAAGGCCACGGGTGAATGCTGGTATCAACTGTAGCCTGTGTGACTGGAGGGCAGTAGCTTCTACATGTAGGAAAAATCTGCAGAATTATATGTATATCCATTGAAATAAGTGATTTTGAGGGACTTTCTGAACCTGTTTGGAAGATGCTGGTGCCAGCACAACACTCTACTGGGGTTGTCCTCCAGCTGTTCCTCCATCTGGGTAACTGAGTAATTGCATGTGTGAATCAAAAGGAAATAAGTGAATGTTTGTGTATTATCTGCTATTAAAAGTAACATCTTCCTAGAGTGAAAACCTTGAGTACTTCTGGCTGTTTCATCCTAAACTCTAGTTGTACAGCCAAAAAAAATTTAGGCAATCAGGGAAATTAATCCCTTGTTTCCATCTTTTCCTAAAGCCCCTCTATCTTCCTTTGATTTCTGCATAGGGTCAGCTGTCTTCCTTTCCTCTACAGTCTCTCTCACGGCTGCAGTAGTCATAGATCCCAAACTGGAGGCTGGACTGAAGATTCCCCCAAAAGTGTGAACCTTAGTAAAATGAAAGCCAAAAATTGCCAATACTCTTAGATATCTATATTTGCCTCCAATGTCCTCACTCAGCCTTGGCCATCTCTAAATGGCTAATCCACCCATTATTTCTTACAAAATCTGCCTTCCCTCTCAGTTCCAGCCCAGATTTTCCTACTTCGTTCCTGGCTGACTGAATAGAGACATCAGCACACTCTTCCAACACCATTTCTGTTTGTTTCTCACAGCTCCCTGCTAGTCTCCTACACAGCCAGTAGAGCTGTAGTAGTTCACTCTGTAGCAAAGGTTATTTCGGGTACTTTCTCTGAAGCAAGTAGTAGGAGTGGTAGTCAGCATAAATGTTTAATAGGCCCTGAGAGCTAAGACTTTAAGATGAAGCTCCTTTTGAAGCTACATTTACAGCCTCTGCTCTCCCAGGCTTTGTATAATGAAAGCACCCCAGGCCACTGTGGTGTGGTTTTGGCATGTGCTGTAGTTCCCCCCAAGCACCTTGGATGGTTGTGAGCCTCAGAACCCCTTGACTCTCACTTCAAACACAACCTTTGCCTCACCTTCTCTACCTTCTTAATTTCCTGTAAATCCAGAGCTCCATGCAGGAGCATCTGGCTCTGATCTTTGATACCCTCCCTCAAACACAGCCCCTCCCTCATGTTTTTTTTCTCTGCCAAATCAAGCATAAACACCCACAAATTTACTTTCATCATGTTCCATGTGCCCGGAGTAGAAAATCACTTGGCTATAATTCTGGTGTCCTTGCTTTACATATTCAACATAGGTTAGAAGAAGGGTGCTTGGGAAAGAGTTTGGTTCTCCAAGCTGGTTATAAGACTGAATTAAAGAAAACATGCTTCCTACATCTTGAGTTTCTCTCAGAGTTGTGGTCTGGCTTTTCTAATTGCTACTATCTGCTTACGCAGGAGTGCCAGTGGGGCCTGTTCTCCTTTAACTCATCCTTTTGTCCTAAATGGAATCTTAGGTTCTCTGAATCCCTCAAGTAATGGTGAATATTTCATATGAAGAATGGCCATCTCAGTGGAGGGAGGAAGGAAGCTGCACAGGCTCCTGGGCTTCAAAACCTGTGTGGGTGTTACCAGGACTACTGGGGCTGGGTCCAGTCTTTCCCATGAGAAGCTACACAACTTCTGGAGAGTAAAGACTATTTGATGTTAGTGATATCCTCATGGAGCTTATTTTCCCTTTGGCTCTGAGCTGTGTCCCATAACATGAAGCCCTGTGGATGTGTTGGACTGCGGCTGCCAGGATTCAGGAAAGATGGCCACATCTACAGAACATGGCTTCGGGATGTTTGGTATTGAATATTCAATTATTTTATGCAAAGGAGGGGAAATATGAAACTGTTACAGCAACTGGAGCACTGCAGTGAAGCAGAGTGCCAGAATATGACACCCAGTAAGGGCTGGGGTCATGAATGAAGGCTCAGACTGAGGCTCTGCAGGATCTGCAGAACTGCTGAGTTGGACTGGGCAAAACAAGTGCAGGAGATCCCAAAGCTGAGTCTTGATGAAACTCCATCCAAATCTGACAGTGAAGCCAGTAACCCAGCCCTCAACCCAGCCTGAGGATTTGTGAAGACAATAGAAACGATGGAGGTTCCAAGAAACAGTGGGAAAGGCATCTGTAGCTCAAGTCCAAGGTCAAAGTTTAAGTAGTTGTGCATGCTGTGTGAGCAACACAAACCGACTACATCTGGTGCTTGAGAGAAGATGCAAGAGCTGCAGTGGTTTCATCCCTTGAGGGATAGGTATATGCCAGAGGATTCCTGTGCTCATGACAGTGATGACAGTATTATAAAGAACTTTTCATATTGGCAACAGAGTGTAGCAGCACCAAAGGGGAAGAAGGACACCTATTTATTATGAACTGTATGAGTAAGTACACATATAAACACGGGATCAGGAACGTATTTAAGCCTTTTTATTTGTGTCCATTAAAAAGGGAACAGGCAAATCTACCTTTCTTGGAGGAGTTAAGAAAATGTAGGACTCTTGCACAGAAGGACGAACCAAGGGATTAAAAGTCATCAACATCCCTGCTACAAACAGCAAGCTGGAAAAGGCACAAATTTGTAATGGTGGAGCATGGGGGGATCTTCAGCAAGTAAAAAGTCCTTTGTCTCATCAAGAGGATATATTCAATTTTTGTACACATTTGCCTTTGCATTTGAGTCACAGAGCACCATCACGAGCTGAAATTGAGCACATTCCTATAGAAAAAAAACTTGGCGTTAGGCCATGGCTGTAAAGACTTTTAAAAATCTGTTTGAGAGGCCATGTTAACTAAAACTGATCATAAATCACTTTTTGCCATTGCCAGTGGGGATCTGGCAAACACCTTCCTGCAAACAGAATGTCTCTTTCTCTAGCTACAGTTGTATAACTTGCAAATTGAATGCGAACCTGAGAAAGATTTAGTAGTTGCAGGCATACTCTCTAGAGCCTTTGACAAAAATTCTGAGGAACAAAGTCCCAGGCTAGATTATGGATATGTCAATTGGGGAAAACAAAACAGAAAAACCCAGCCTTGTCGGTTCACAAATGAAATGCAGAATTTTATTGCTGGTGGTTTGCTGAGGACGAGGCACTGCAGGATGTAATTAAGGTTCTACTAGAAAATGATTTGCACAGCTTATTCTGTCCCTGTTTCAGTTTAAAACGATTTAGATACCACTTCTCTGAGGCATGAAGAAAACTGATCCTTGAAGTGTTGCAGGAAAATAAAGACACAGAAAGCCATTTAGAGCCTGAAGGCAGTGCGAGACATCTCTGCCTCCCTCAATAGTCAGAAATACAAGTGATGTGAAATGGAGGAGTGTGTGCTAGTGGAAAACACTCACCCTCTAGAAGGAAGTTAAGCAAGTAGGCTGGCATCAGCTTAATGTGGGAGTCCTGAGCAGCCATTTTCATACTGCAGGGTATTCTTTGAGGAAAGGCACTGCAGCTCTGTAAGGGACCAAGTCACTTGTATCTCCTAACAGTGGATTTCATGTACACAACAATATGTCTGTCAATGGGCTGCAGTTCAGCACAAGTTTATGTGTATGGCAGCTAATCCCAGGTGCCCAAATTTACCATGCCAGTGCAAAACAATGCCTAAATACTGCCAGGAAGGGGGCAGTGTCAATCTGTTGCACTCCTGGCACTGCTCAGTTGCAGTGGATTCTCACATCTGTGCCAGCAGAAACTGATACCATAGTATGGGTGGGTTGGTTGAGATAAAAACCCAGGAAAAGTGGAACAAAAACATGGTATGATTTTGTAGCCTGGGATTAGCAGTGTTTCACAAGTGATATAAATGCACAGTAACAGCAAGAAACAACAGTTACAGATGAGGTGTGCTCTGTGAAGACTGTGATCATGTGAAGGGGTTGTTGTAGGCAGTGTGTGTTCTGGAGAAATAGATTTATGTTTCCTAGATTACAGAGGGCAATGGGAGAGTGTAAATTGCTGCCTTTCACAGGGGTGGTGTTGGCTTAGATTGGCTGTCGTCCAGAAAGGCAAACAGCTATAAACAGTGGGCTTTTTGCTAACCATGGTATGGGTTTTCCAGAGGACACAGATAACAACACGGGATATCTGGGGCAAAAGGACATTTCATAGGGAAGCAGAAAGCTTGTATGTACTTGCAGTGTCCATTCTTTGGATGTAGTTGAACTTGTCCCCCCAGAGAAGCTTTGGGGATCTGTATCTCTCAGAAGCTCTAAGAGAAGGTGCCATTGTGCAGAGGCTCACACTGAACAGCACAGATCAGCTGGAGCTCAGATAGTGATCAGTGCAGAACTCTTTGGGGTTCCTGATTAGGAGTGATTCCTGTACAACATGGAACATGGGAGTTCTTACATGCTTTTTCAACTGGCAACAAATGGCACATTCATTTAAAAAGTGCTGAGCATTGAGAGGGCTCAAGTTCCTCCTAAAGTCCCAGCACTTGTCACTACCAGTGTCATTGCTGCAGATACTTTGTTTCTTGAAGACCATCATCACTGGAGAATTCCTGGATGTTTGTGGCTCTGTAGACATTAAGTCATTGAAGTTGTTAAATCATTGAAGCATGGAACTGTAATTGTGAACATCTTTGTTACAACTGCTTTTTTTGCAGAGCTACACAAAATTTGTGCTTTTCTGTACCTTAGCGTTGCTTGAATGTAATAGAATTTCCTCCTGCTAATAAACTGAGGCATTAAGTTTCTAATTTAGGGATGGGATAAAATGAGTTGTGCTGTGATTTCTAATCATGGGAGAACTCTTCTAATGTGCACACGTTCAAGTGTTTGTCGTATAAAAATGGTTTCCTAACAATGCCCATTGCAGCTAATTTGTAACTACACAGTGTAAACATTGATTTCTAAAGTTTTTTTAATAGATCCCCAAGCTACTTAATTATCACTTACTGACTCTTGTTTTCTAATGGTGATTAGTTTAGTTTCCTCAAACTTTATAAGAGATGGATCTCAAGTGGCAGTAATATGGACAACTTCTTATTCCATATTTAATAGGATTGGAAGGTCTCCAAAATATTACTAATTCATGTCTTCCCAGGAGTAGGCTCTTAGCTTCACAGTGATACCCCTCTTAGCTGGACATCTTGAATGTTCTTTCTGGTTCAGCTGGAGCTCCTATTAAAATCAGAGAGGAGCAAATTCAAATCAGAACTTCTCTGGGGTTTCAAAAATTCAGGGTTTAAAACCCACTTAGTCTCATGCTTGTGGTAGGCTTCTTTCATGTCTGGCACACCTTTTGGTCTATGAACCTGCTGGATTCTTCAGTACCTGTGTCTATGTAAGTTGAGGGGAGAGAGCAACCTGGTTTTTGAGAACGATTTGCCTTGAGGAAGGTCTGTAGACTAACTTAATCTCTATTGCAGTTTCATTAACTTGAATCGTTAGCAGAGCTGAATTTCCCTTTTAGACATGGGGTCTTCCACTGCAACCCTGCATCCCTCTACACTATTTGAATGACACTGGTTGTAGGGTCAGAGCATCATTTCTTACTCAGATGTTCTCATAGAGCAAAGAGTTAGAGAGCAGCTCAGGGCCTTGGCTGCTTTGAATGAACTATCACCAACTGGAAAGGCAATGCTTGTGGAAAAAGTTGATCAGTCTCTATCTGCATTTGGGAAAAATAAAAGGTAAGACACATGGAGGGAGATGGGAAAGGGATAAGGAAGTTATTGAAGGGTCATCAGAGACACCAAAAACTTCTATAGCTTCCAAGGATGTACCATAAGGTACATAACCTTTGGTTTGCTGTACACTGTAGAAGGCACTAAGCTGCAACTTGGACACATGAACTCAGAGATCCCCCTTTACTGTCTTCCCACAAGAATAGTAGTTGTACTTTACCTGTCAGTCAGGTAAACTGTACTGTCACTCTAGTTTGTTTTATATTTTTATATTATTTACAGGTGAATAGTTACAAGCTATTGAAGATCTGAGGAGCAAGAGATGCCTGTATTCAAAAGAGATTTGAAACAATTGTCACAGAGTTCAACCTACAGCTTGTACTTCTCTACAGCACCCTGGGACATCTTGTAAGAGGACTGGAAAGAATATCCTTGGGCTAGGAATCCAGGCCCTTGGACCTTGTGCTGCAAGCAGCTGTGTTGTTTGGAGTACCCACAAGGCTAAAAGCACTTCACTTAGTCCTCAAAGCAAGGAAAATCCTGTCCTGATAGTATTGCTGGTTACAGACATATATTGAGATTAGAAGAAAAGTAAGAAGCATAAGGAAGAGTGCTAATTAAAGTAAGAGGCATAAAAGAGAAAAGGTAGAGTCTGATTTTGAGTTTATTAAGGTAGAAAATTTGAGAAAGGCTTTTACTGATTAGAGAGTAGAGCTTCTGGAAGAGACTTCCAAAAGCAGTAGTTGATTTTCTTGTCACCTCCTATTGTCAGAGATCTAGATATGTCTTAAAAGGGATACTGGCTCAGAGATGCCCACCAGTCGGAAACAAACAGTGAAACATTTCTTCTTATCAAATACAATAGCACTGAAAAGTCCAAGAATAGGACTGAAAGATACATTGGGTGCCTTCTAGTCCATCCTTATCCAATAGCATGTCAAACTGTATCTGTCATTCTTCATCAACATTTGCCCTTTTCTTAAAGACATGCAGTGATGGAGCCTGCTCAGACTTGTAGCAATTTCTGCTCATTTTGGGCATGCTTCCCTCATAAGTTCAGGTCCTGCCTTCCAATGTTGACATTGTAACTCCCGTGTAGCCAGTCCTACCCCTGTCTTCTGCATTTGAAATAGCTGATTTTTCCTGTAACTGTAGAATTTTCCATGTCTTTTTTGAATAACATCTTTTTTTTTATCCCCAGACTTTCTCAGATAATCAAAGATGTTTTGAATACTAAGTCTGTTTTCCAGCATATTTGAAGCTCCTCCCAACAAGGTGCCATCTAAAAGTTTAATAAGCTCAGCCTCTGTTCCTTCCTACTTGTCATTAATGAAAATACTGAATAATACAAGTTCTGGGAGAGTTCTCTACAAAAAATCTTGCTTGTTGAGTCTTTCCCATCTGATGAAGAAGTAGCAGTAACTTCACTGGATGTGAAATTTCCACCTCCTCCAACCAACAGTCAAGAACAATAATTTTCACAGATTGTGAAACATTCCAAGTTTAAAAGCTTTTACAAAGAGAAGTCTCCAAAGGCTGGGGAAGCATATAATATGCCTAACAGCAGAATTTATTAATAGCTTGTAGAAGATCCATGCTCTAGCCATAAAATCCATAAACATTTAAAGGCAGATGATCCTCTCAAGGAAATTCTTTACGTATTTATGGTGCCCTGCCAGACACCAACCAGGCCAAGACATCTCCTGGTCTTAAAGCTGGAGTGTTAAAGAAATAGTCTCAGCAGATTGTTGGGGGGAAAAAAAAAAACGCAAACCAACAAAAACACAAACACAAAAACAAACAAACAAATCAATCAAAAACCCCACACACAGAAAGAACAAAAAATAACAAACAAGCAAACAAAACCACCAGAAAAAAAAACACCGACAAAAAAACCCAACCCACAAACAAAAACAAAACAAAAAGCCAAATCTGTGGATTTAAGCCTTTTGGAACAGGTACGACCTCTATAGAAAGCCTGGAAGTTCTTCAGAGGTTTTATTTCTTTGAAAAAAGCTCTCATAGTTTGCTACTTTTGACTTTTGAGTTGCATAGAGATCTCATACCAGTGGTATATTGACCTGTATGTAGTTAAGTCCTCCTCAGACATACTTCTAAGGGTGCTTAGACATTCAAATGACCAAGAGGAGTGTGTGACATTTGCAAGGAAATCATGTCTTGTACCTTCAAGATTTAAGCCAACCTCTAACTTTTTGGTATCAGGAAAAGTGTTCTGCACAAGGCAGATTATTCCAAATGGTTCTGGTGCCATTCAGAGACCTCTACAGCTTGGACAAATGGGTCAAAACGAGTCTCATGAAGCTCTACAAAGGGAAATGCCAAGCTCTGTCCCTGAGCAGGAGCCACCAGAACAGGCCAGGGACTGAGAGGCTGGAAAGGAGCTTTGCAGAGAAGGACTTGTGGGTCCTGGTGGACACCAAGTCGAACATGAGCCAGGAGTGTGCCCTTGTGGAAAGGAAGGCCAACATCCTGGAAAAACGTCATGAGCAGGCCAAGAGAGATGGTCCTTCCCCTCTTCTCAGCAGTGAGGAGGCACATTTGGAGTGGTGCCCAGTCCTGGGTTCCTCAGTACAGAACGTACAGGGGCTACAGGAACAATGCCAGCAAAGGACCAGAAAAGTAGTTACAGACTTGGAGCACTTCGTTCACGTGAAAAGGCTGAGAGGGCTGGGACTGTTCAGCCTGCAGGACAGAAGGCTCAGGGAGACCTTCTCAATGTGTATAAATGCCTGATGGGTGGGCAGTAAAGAAGACAGAGACAGGCTCTTCTCCATAGTGAAAGGACAAGAGGCAACAGACACAAGCTGAAACAGAAGAATTTTTGTCTGAACATAAAAAGAAAACACTTATCTTTTTTTTTTTTTTTTAACTGTGATGAGGGGTTGAATACTGGAACAAGTTGTCCAGATGAGGTTACAGAGAAGCCTCTGTCTATGAAGATATTAAAAAATCTGACTGGATAAAGCCCTAAGCAACCTGTTCTAGCTGCCACTGCTTTGTCCAGGTCTGAACAAGGCAATTTTCAGAAGTTCCTTCCCACCTCAACAATTTTGTGATTCTTGAGGACGCTGTTACCTATTCCTCCACAGCACCCATGTGTGGCACCATCATAAGCAGAGCACAGAAGTCCAAAAAAGGGGATTTGCATTTTGATGTAAGGGAATGAGAGAAAGGTGTCTGTTCCTTGCATCTCTCACACTTAGCAGAAATACCTCTGTGTGTGCCAACTAATGCCAAATTAGCATTTTACACATAACTAACTCTGAAAAGGCAAAAGGAGGCAGTAAAGAAAGCCCTGTGTGATATAAGCACAGACTTTTCCATACATACATGTCTGGATACATAACCAAGAAAGCTCTCACTCCATTATACACTTTATCCTTTATTATCATAGTTAGTGTTTTCCTATCATTATGTTTTTAATGACAGGTGTAGATGGATATGTAAATCATCCCCCATCTGACCTAATGAGAAAGCAATTGCATTTTCTTTCCCATAGTGAGAAAGGACACAGATGAAGCCAGTGTCCCAAGTCACAGCCTGGACACAAGGCATGACCTTGAAAAACAGGGGATGGGGAGCTGTGGAGCTGCCATCTGGAAGGTCCATGGGAAGAGCTGGGAGCCTTACCTACTGAGGAACATGAGACAGAGCTTGCTCCACAAGCAGACTCCTATTTCTGTGTGGAGAAACCACCTGTTCTCGTGCATTCCCACAGAGTAGTAGTGAAATGGGACTGGAACAGAAGACAGAGGCTGAGTATCAAAATACGCTTTGCTGGTGCAACTGATTTCTTTTCCACATAGAAACTCAACAGAGCCTCAAAAGCAATAAGCAAAGAGCATACTGGGGTTTCTGTAAGGTGCATTAATTTAAGTGTGTATTTACTCAGCTTCTCTGGTAGAACTGTCCCTGTTCTGTCTATATCTTATATCTTATTTCAACATCCTTTTTCCCCAAGTTATACAGTCTTTGCATGCACTCCAGAGAAAGAAATAATTCTTTAGTTCACAGGTAGGTCAGAGGGCATTGCCTATTGACCAAATCTAGGATGCTTTTCTTACTGTGGGGTGCAGAACCTTGTGCTCTGAATTCAAGTTGTTTTGTGACTGAGCTGCTTGGGTTACCCTGTAACAAAAGAAGGCAAACCTTGTAAGGGACATTTTAACGTGTACATAAAGTCTGATCAGTATTTCCATACTGTTTCTCTGTATCACAGAGAAGTAGTGTTCCAATCTTTCCATAGTAAAATCCAATAATTCTGGACTGAATTTGAGGGCTGGCCTGTTACTGGGATGTAACTGGTGCTGTGTGAGGGAGAGCAGCAAATGCAGCCATTATATCACTGCCTCTGGATGCCATTTAAATTTCCTGTTATCAACAGTTGGCCTGTGGAACCAGGTTGTTTGTACTGGAATTGCCAAGTGCTGCCATGATGCTGATATCTGCAAGTTCTGGCTGCAGAGGTGACAGCCAGAACCGTGGAGCTGAACTGGCTTTCTGTGAGGGCTTTTCCAACAGAATCCAAGATGTGGTGACAACAGCTGCCTGCCACTGTGACACACAGATAATGTGGCATACTCCCTCCCTGGTACAGCTGGCTGCTGAGCTCTCTAAATCCCAGCCCTGCCAGCCCCGTAGGACTTCTGCAGTAAAATAAAATGGCCTGCAGGTCTGGGGTGAGGCTGCTGGAGCTTCTATTATCCCAGATCTAAGACTCCAGGAAGAAGGAAGAATTTCTCCTTCCCAGAACCCTGTTTCTAATTAGTCTAGTTTCAGGCAAATAATTTTTGGATGAACTGGCATCCTTCAGCAGGGCGATAATACCTTAAATGAGCTCCTTTTGGGGCCCTGTGCTTTGTGCATTAGTCCCTCCTGCCTTGAAAGAAGAGATGTCTGTATTTACAGGTTTATCTAGACAGCATTGTATCCACGTGGAATAGCATACACTGAAACTTTAAAATGTGCCAGACTCCCTGTTTTTTTTCCTTTAAGCCATAGGGTGTTTCTGATTTGTTCTTTACTGTGCCCTCTTTGAAAGGGGGGAATGTTGTGTTGCTGAAGTGGCAGCCTTGGGCAAGATGTAGTATGTTATTTCTCTCACCAGCTCTGAGGTTCAGTGCCAGCATTGATGTACTTTGCCTTGCTCTCCTCTCCTGTCCTTTTTTCCCTCCCAAGAAGCAAAGAGAAAATGCTGCCCCTGTCATTGAGCCGTATCCATTCAGAACAATGGGGGCTTTTGCCTTGGTCTCCAGCAGAAGTGGAAGCAGCTCCTGCTGCTGGAGCATCTTCGGCTGCAGCCCTGCTGCTGTGCCCCTCCTGCTGCTCAAGTGTAAATCCCCAGTAGCTCTTTTAACCACCCTTCTCATGCTACTTGAAAAATAACTTTCTCTTGTCATTAATGCTGATCTATAGCCGCATTAATGTGTGAAATCACTGGGTGTGAAAATAGTGTACTAACCACTACTTAATGTAATATTACCACAGTAATGTCTCTAAAAATATCTTGTCCACTTGATTGCTTTCATTGTGAACTAGAGATAATGTACCACTTACAGCTGATGATTAAAATTCATAAAGCTTTGGTTCTTAATTACAGCAACTTGCAATCAAAGCGAAATGTCAGATCCTGAATGTTGTTTATCTGTATACAAATTCTCAAAACCAAGAAAATATAAGGATCGTCTATACAACAAAGCTGAGCTTCTTTGCTTTAAGGTTGAGTCAAATAAATACACATGTGAGTATATATTGAGACAGGCTGGAATCAGTGAGCATGATATCTTTGACGTGGCAGAATTCACCTCGTGTGAAACACACATCTTTAGAAAATATATTGATGAAGATAGAAATGTAAACTTTATAGAAAACTGTTGTGGATGAACGGAATTAACTACCTGATATGCTGCAAATATAAAATTTGCAATTCAGGCTCAAGGTTAAACTAAAGATGAAGAGATCTGAAAATGCAGAGATGGATTCCCACTGCCATGGGGAATTACCGTGGTGGTTGGCAGGAGAGTGTAGATTTCAAATGTCAAAATGACCTAACTATAATCATGCTTGGTCAACAGTTGCACCACACAACAAAATCACATTCTTTTGGGTGCCCTTAGCTCTGCATTTCTAGAGCTATGTTTGGTGTTTTGGTTTGTTGTTGTTCTTCTTCTTAAGGCAATGCCAAGCCCTGAGGATTTACAGTGCTCTGAGATGTATCTTACCCTAAATTTACTAGCATATACTCTCAGCCCTAACTCCATATCAACATAGGTCCTTCCCCTTGCCTTTTGTTTGTTTGGTTGGTTGGTTTGGGGTTTTTTGGGTGGTTTTTTTTGTTCTGGTATTTGAGATATCGGCATAGCTAAATGTAGAAACTACAGTTCTACTCCATCTATAGTCCAACTGGCATCCTTCATTTGTTGTATTTGTCCTGTGCCAGTCTGGAAAAACCCAAACCAGAGGGAGCCAACTTTTCATCATTTTCCAGCATCAGGAAAACAAAATAACATTAAAACAATAGGAACACTTCCCTACTAAATCTGAGTAGGTTCATTTCTTTCTTCTGATTAAATGTCTCTTTGAAGGAGATCTGACCCATTGTTGGTAAACTTCTTTAGAAAAGCTAAGGCTTTTTTTCCCCAGGATCCTCCCACTGTCTACACATTGATTTTTTTTTCTTTTACAGTAAATTAAAAAAAAGAAATATTTACATAAAGGGAAAATCAAACCTTGGTAATGGTATTCATTTCCCTAGGCTTTCCATACCACCTGTCCCTTCAGGTGTTACTCTTCCTGGTGGTTTGGTCATCTTTGCAGTGACATTGATGAGGAAAACGCTCAATTTTAAAGCTGATCCAGTACACCCAAGTGGGAATGCCTTGGCAGTTTGTCTCACAGGCATTTGCTGTCTGCCTATCTCTGTTCCAGCTGCACTGGTGAATGCTTTTGAAACACAGAAACCATTTCCCACACTGGCCACATCACACAGCTCTGATTCACTGTGACTTGTCCTGGCACAGAGTTGTCCTGCTGGCTCTCATGGCTTATGACGATTTTGTAGCTGTCTGCTGGTGTTTACACTGCTTGCATATCTTGAACAGCACGGGTAGTTTGAAGTGGGAAGGATTTCTATGGCTGTGTGGCTTGGTGAGTTCCTTGGTAGATACTCTCTAATGCCAGCCTTAGTCATCAGCAATTCCTAACAGCTCAACACTTGTGGCGTGTCCTGCTCCCACTGAAGCTCTCCTGCTTGGACTGCTGCTACAACAAAAGCTGTTCTCCACATGGATCCTGCTTCCATTGGAGGGAGCCTGTTCCTTGTGCTCTTCTGTACCTGTTTCATGAGTACCATCCAGAAGACATGCTCAGCCACAAGCAAAGCAGAAGCCTCTGAGCAAGCAGAGGCAAAGTAAGACCCCTCCCCTCCTCACTTCTGCCCCTTGCCAACTTCAGGCTAACTCCTTTGCCTGGAGGATGACATGAGCTTGCTGGGATGTAGCAGCTTCAAAAGGTCTCTTACTGAGTCCTCCTTGGAGCTTTCCCTATGTAGTACCTGATCCTTATTTCAGTGTATAAGGTATATGGGACACAGTCCAGGACAAAAAGGAATGTTCTCATAATGAAAAAATACTGTCTTGTTCCTCCTCTTGACATCTCAGACAGAAAACTAGCAGGAAATTTGATGCAAGGGTCCTGCTTGTCTTTATATTGCAGATAACTTGGCCCCTCAGATCCCAAGCAATGGGTTTGCAATATATTACTTTCTGCAAAATCTGTAAGATACATTCTAGTGACAATGTCTAGTGGTTTATGTTAAGTGGCTTGCAGTTGCAAGAAGCCTTTATATGTATCTCCTAGCCTGTTTCCAGAGCTCCCAGTCTGCTCCGAGAGCCTGAACAAACTCATGTGCAGGTAATTCAGGTATCCCTCCCTTCTGTGGCACTGTATCCCTCTCTGTTTACTTTTCAGTCCCACTCTTGGGATTGTTCATGGTCCCTGGGAGGGTTAGATGCCTCTCTTGGGAGCTCACAGCTGCAGTGAGGATGTGAAAGGAGATGCCCTTAGGTAAACTGTGTCTCTGTGGAGCACAGAGGTACAGATGAATGCCCCAATTTTCACGGTGCAGTTGCAGCAGGCAGAATGTGGCACAGCAGTGCAGAGACAGGTAACCAGGAGCTGCCTGGCTTGATGGAGGAATCCAGGACTTTCTGAGCAGCCCAAGCCCACTGAGGAACGTGTCCTCAAGAGGCAATGTCTGTCAGCTATCCCACTCACATGAAACACCACATGTCGAGGAATTTAATGTGAGCACAGTGGGCTTGGTTTCCATTTCGCCTGTTGCCTCCTCACACTTCCCAAATGCTGTGAAAAGGCCCAAGCACCAAAGGGAAGGCAGCCCCTGGCAGTCATGCTCTGTGACACTGGAAATCCTGCAGGTTCCTGCTACCATATGCTGCAGGTTGTTCAGGGAGGGAAGGCTCTCTTTTGCCTCTCACATTAGCCTTTTATTCCACGTAACAGGTTTGGGGATGGTGATGACAGCTTTGCACCCAGGGGTGAGACAGTTAATTTAGATTGGGCACCTGTTGTTCCCTTGTCCTCTCTGGCTGAGGATAGATCTCCTTTAAATACTGCATTCGTTGCCTACTCTGCGAACAAGAAATCAGACTGTGCAAAGGAGGCATAACATGTAAAAAACATGTCCTCCCACTCTCCCTTTTCCACAGGATAGGCAACGTTTGACTTTGCACTCGAGGAAGCAGCTGAGAAATCCTTCAGATGGTTAAACATTTCAAATGGTTTGGATGGGTAAATGTCCTAGATTTTAAAAATTTCACAGAAGTGCTTGAGTTACAAAGTGGACCATGAAATGTTTATGGAAGTGTTCTTACCCTCCTGCTACTGACATCAGAACAAATAATGTAGTAAGGGAGAGGAGGTGGGAATTTTAGGGTAACAGGAAAGTAAATGGGTGATGCTAGGTTTCAGAATTAACTTCTCATCCCTAGAAAGGAGATGCCACACTTGCCCGGTTTCCCTTGTTTCAGAGAATATTCAATTTCTGTGAAAATTTGTCCTTTTTATTGAATAGCATTTATATTTCTAGTGATGCTTTCTCTCTCAGAGGGCTGCAGTTCTGGTCATCCTGGGCTGAGACTTGGACTAATCGATATCACCAAGGAATCCAAAAGGGAATATTGCCAGCACTGGTAAATTACCATTTAGTAAGAGGAAAATGTGTATTTTGGAATACATAGTGCTGCTTCTTAGGGATGCTTGGCTTCAGCTTCTCATTCAGCAGCATGAAGTGAGCGATTTTTCTTTCACTCTGCAGTGAATATGATGTTGGTGAAAGGTCCTGGCCTGAGCACCCTGGGAATTGAGCCCTGTGTAAGCCCTCAGCAGAGAGGCAAAGGATCCTGGCTACAGGCTGTTCTTCTCATCCGGTTCCAATGATGGAAGAGGAAACAGAGTTTACACAAAACCCAGCCCAACCCCCAGAAACATCTCGCTTTGTTTATGTTCTGAGCTAAGCCTTCGACTCTCGCTGTTTGGAAGAGCTATCCAGACATTTCTCCATCTGACTGACTTCACATCTATTCCTTGATCTCATCGAGAGATCTGGCTTTTAGCTCCCGCTCATGACGTCCCACTTTTCTCTCTCTCTCTCGCTCTGCTCTACAGAGTCTGAAAGATCCCTGTATAACGTGATTATGCAACCATGCAAATGGACACGGTTCTTTTCATTTACTGCTAAGCCCGCTTTGGGTCTCCTGTTATGAAAATAAAATCGTCTGCGAGATACACGCTGTAGAAGGTAGCAGAAAGGGAGTTTTATGTGTCCGGGTTTGAATGCTTGAAGGTGGTATTAGAGATGGAAACAGACTATTTGAAGTAAACCAGTGTGCCACCAGCTCTCCACAGGAACCAGCATCAGTTAATAGACTCAGACAGTTCTCCTCTGAATCCTTTCCCCCTAGGAAATGGCAGATACTCGCCTTCCTGGTTGTTTTTCTCAGCTGGAGGTCTCCCCCCGCTGCCGCCCAACCCGAGCTACAGGGAAATCAGCGTTGCTGCTCTCCCCGAAGGCCAATTTGCACCCTCCCACTGTAAACAGGCAGCTGCTTCTCCACTTCGCACCCAGGCGGGAGGGCCTCGGGGGGCTCTTAAACACACCCTGCTGCCGCTGCTGCTGCTGCACCCGGCGCTCGGCCAAGGGCTCGCAGAACCTGGCCAAGGGCGACTGAGGAGGAGGAGGAACGTGGGAGTCCCTTACACAGGGAGGAAGTAAAAAAATGCCCGAAACTTGTACTGCTTGGTTAAAGATTCAAGACACCTCGGTCACCCCATGTTATACGTGAAGACGTCCCTCCCCAGTGTGGCAGGAGTACGACCCGCTCAGTTCTGGTGGTCTTTCTCATCACAGCACCCCAGCCTCTTGCTAGGGCTTCATGGCCTTCATCCCACGGGATGATCCCATGGATCGTCCCTGCACTACATGTGCTAAGAGCAAAGGTCTGGGGCGGGCTGAGGTCTCTCACTGGTGTGGGCTTCAAGCTTGTGTCCTTCTCCAGCAGCCCCTTCCTCACTGCCTGGCCGTGGTGCGGGGGATACATTAGCTCTCTTAGAGTCTCTCCCGAAAAGCTGTTTGTCCATCTCACAGCCCCTTGAGGAGGGTCTCATCTATCCAGAAAGCTCCCCTTATGGAGTAGACAGGGTTCCCTCCCGGGCNCTGCCCGCGGGACCCGAGCGCTCGCCTCGCCCTTCCCTCCCCTCCCTCTCTTTTCCTACCTTTTCCCCCTTTTTTCGTTGTTTGGGATTTTTTTCCCCTCCCCCTTTTCCTTTTTTTTTTTTTTTCCCCCCCTTCTCTTTTCCTTCGGGGCTGCGTGCCGTTGTAGCCGTCTCTCCCCCCGAGTTGCATCCGTCTCACTGCCCTCCTCTCCATCTCCTCCCGCTCCCTCTGTCAGCCTTGTGTAGCCTGGCGTGTTTCTCTGTTCCTCTCCCTGCCACGCAGCCCTCCCTCTGTGCAGCTCTCTCCATGAAATGGAGCTCAACAATTGCACTGTTCCTGCTAAATGTCTGTGTGCCGAGGCACCATCGCTCTTGCGGAATTTCTGATGCATTCGTGCTGGAAATACTAGGACAATAACAAAACTGTGGATTTCTGCCTGTGCCTTTTTGGATCATAATGAGATTTGAAATGCAGCGTGAATGAGATGTGATGGATGGCTGTACTGATNGGGTTCCCTCCCGGGCCGGGTCAGCAGTTTGCAGCTGCAGGGTTCCGGCAAGCGGCGGGAGGGAGGGAGAGGAAGAGGAAGGAAATCCGTGATCCCGCGGCAGGGCTGCAGGAAGGGGGACGGCAGACACAGCGCAAGCACGGAGCAGAGGTGCCCCAGCTCGGCTGTGCCGCTGCCGGGGCAGGGGGGTCTCGGGGGTCTCGGGNTTCGGGGCTGCGTGCCGTTGTAGCCGTCTCTCCCCTCGAGTTGCATCCGTCTCACTGCCCTCCTCTCCATCTCCTCCCGCTCCCTCTGTCAGCCTTGTGTAGCCTGGCGTGTTTCTCTGTTCCTCTCCCTGCCACGCAGCCCTCCCTCTGTGCAGCTCTCTCCATGAAATGGAGCTCAACAATTGCACTGTTCCTGCTAAATGTCTGTGTGCCGAGGCACCATCGCTCTTGCGGAATTTCTGATGCATTCGTGCTGGAAATACTAGGACAATAACAAAACTGTGGATTTCTGCCTGTGCCTTTTTGGATCATAATGAGATTTGAAATGCAGCGTGAATGAGATGTGATGGATGGCTGTACTGATATTTTGAGCTGGTTTAGTTCAGAGTCATCCGAGATGCCCAACGTGGATAAAGCTCAGCATGGCCCTGAATGTTACCTGCCATCCATGCACCAAGATGACATACCAAGTGACATCATCAATTCTGTCTCTTTTTTTTTTTTTCCCATTTTGGAGATAAATATGATTCTGCAATCAAAGAACCTCTACTAATTGTCCCATTCCTTAAAGACAAAAACAAGATAAATGTCTTCATCTGCAGACAGTATCTGTGGTCAGTACACACTGCCCCATCCACCTTAATATGATGTTAGCTGAGGCTGCCTCTGTCTCCCCTTGTCCCCTGATCTGCTCCCTTGAAATCCCTGCTCCTCGTAGGTCCAGCCCCTGTCATGCACAGGGGGGATATGTGGCCCTAGTCCCTTCTTCTGGTAAAAAGGAGCTTTGAAACTGGAAGCTGTGCTGCCCTGTAATTAATGTACACTCAGCCTCAAATATGCAGTGACAACAACTTAAATGTCAACATTCCTAGTTAATCCCTTGCTAACAAAATGTGCCTGGAAAGAGATGGTTCTGCATAATCTCCAGTGAACAAGATCTTATTTTAGCAGTACAAGCACTTGGGAGATTTCCCTAGTCTGACCAATGAAACCAAAAGATTGGCTTTGATAATCGCAGCTGTAAATGATGTGTTTGATCCTCTCAGTGAAGAAAACGTCTGCATGTGGCAGAGCATACAAACCCTCCTCTGCCTGAGCCCTCCTTCAGAGCACCAGCAGGCTGGTCTTCCTGGGTGGTGTCTGTATGACAAGGGATGTGATTTCTGCTCTCTGATGTTCACTGCTCTCCTCTCTGTTCACTGAGATGTCCACAGACTCTTCCTGAGTCACGTTTTCCAGGCTGAACAGCTGGCAATATTAAAAAGGAAGTTACAGGGGAAATTTTATTTTAATACCCTTGTAGGAGCATTGGAGCAGGGACCACAGACATGATGTTTGGATTCCTCTCTTTCTGTGTTGAGGCCAGGCTCATGCTTATGCTGGGGAGCTCAGGCAGACCCTGAGTGGTGTTTCTGTTGTTTCCCTGTGGCTATTTTAAGCCTTCAGTGTAGGCGAAAGGCAGAGCACCCAAGGTGAGCAGATGAACCTCCTTACTGTTCAAAGAAGTCTGATTTTTCCAGCACCCTGGTTCCCTGCAGGCAGGATTTCTGGTGCTTCCAAGGCTGCCATCCTCAGACACAGGCCAGTAGCTTCCTCCTCAGCAGGCTGTGGAACCAGGGAGGAACCAACACAGGGTTTCTTGCCTATGGTGGATTGGTGCCTGAACTCCAGGCCCAGCACAGAAACACAGTAGGAAAGGTGATGGGCCATTCTACTGGGCATCACCCCAATCTAACACACAGTCCTTTGCATCCCCAGGTAATATGTGTCTGTGATTTGCAAGCACACGTTGGGGAATTTACCATTCTGCCTGTGCTTTTCAATCACTGGGTTCCTGCACAGCAGTGTCACCTTACACTCAGTGATGAAATTATATCCACTTCTTCCCTTTGTATTTTATGGGGTCTCTTCCTTTTTAACTCTTTGTAAGTTCCTTTCTGAAGGATTTCTGAGAAGTGCTCTCCCCACCATTATTTTGGTCTCTCATTTAAGCCTAACTGTGTTCACACTCTTGTCCTCCCACCACCTCTCTTTTACTCTAGTTTGTTCTTCACCACCACCTGTCACCAAAGTCTCTTCCTTCCCTACTGTGTTATCTTCTAGAGACCCATCTATCTCTTTTTGCATCATTCCTAATCAACCCCTTCCATTATTTTCTAAAATATCTCCTTCCCTCTTTTCCACTGCTCAGTACTTGCCCATGCCTTAGCCATCCCTCCCCAGCTCCCCACCCTGGAAACACTCCTCACTGAAGTCACAGTTGCTCTGTACCTGTTGTACACGACAACTATGCAGCAAAACTCCTACCTGCAGCACTGTGGCCCTGCTCATGTTCCCTTGTCACCCCAAGTGGACAGGCTGTGCACCCACTGCCATCCTTGTGCAGACAAGCAGCCACAGCTCAGGCTGGGAGGATAGTCCATGGGAAGGCTGCTCACCCAACGTTGTACTTGCTCATCCTCCAACCTCTCCTGCTCAAGGCACTTGGAGACAGGCTATGAGGTTGGCCTGAGCTTTGACCTGGCCCAGCTTATGGTGCTTATGATGGAGCTGCCCTCTTTTCTGAGCATCCCTCCTGCAACCTCTCATTCCCAGAAAGGAGTCCTTCCCCACAGATGTAATTGCCCTGGTATTCCTTATGGCTCCTTTATGGGGGCTCTTTGGGGCTGCAGCTGTGGCTCCTCCCCACTGCCCCTACTCACAGCTGCTTTCCTCTGCCTTGTCTGCTCTGGGGCCCTGAGCACTGCTAGAGCTGCCACGATGCTGGTCCCCTGGATCCCTGTGGGGTGGAAATGCAAGGGCCTTGTTTAGCTTAAGCAACGTGGAAAGGTGTGACTTCTGGGACAGGATGGGCTCCCTAATTATTTAGTAATGACTCTAAAGTGTTTGAATACAAATAACTGTTAGAGATGGCTTTGTGTAGCCCTGAGCCACCCTCTTTACCTAATCTTGCTGTGCCAAAACGAGTGTGCAGCACACAGATTCTGGAGATAATTGGATATTTTCAAGGCCTCTATTCTCCTGTAGGACTTGTAGTGCTTCCATTTTTCCGTGTCCTTGGCTTATTCCAGTCTCCCTTCCCATCTACTTGTGACTGTTCTCTATTTCGACTCTTGACAAAGGGTTCTGGGCTTAGAGACTGCTCTTGTAGCTGTAGATATAAAATGCCTGCTGCATCGTGTTTGTAATGAAAGAGCTGCTCCTGGAAATTAACTAATTCACAGACCTCACTAATTAACTCTGCAGTCATGGAGCTGTGGAGGAGTGTCAGTGTGGTTTCACCGCTGAGGGTGCTGGGCAGGGGGAGAGGGAGAGAAGGGAGGTGGAGAGACCTATGTCTGTGATCCCAGCTCTTCTCTCAGCCCATGCCACGGGAAGCAAGTGATTTCCCACCTCTGTCCCCATTTCCTGTGCCCTTGCTCCCTTCTTCAGTTCAGTTACTCAGGGCAGGAACTATTTGTACAGGGAAGCCTTGACCTTGGTGAGGGCACTAATGGCTCCTGCTGTAGAAACAAGTAGTAAGTACTGGAAAGACAAAGAGTTATGGAGTCAGATAGTTCCAGATCTCAGTTTGTTCCCTTCTAGATATTCTCCCTTTACTATCTCTGCCTTCAGTAGAATGGCTGCATGGCTTTAAGAAGCACAGGTTGATTCATCCATGGTGGCATCACATTCCAGCCCTTCTCCTTCCCTCAGGCCCAAATCCAGTCCTCTCTGGAGCCAGCAAAGAGATTCCTGCAGAAACATATTGGAAGTGGACCAGGCCCTTCTACCCTAAGCAGCACAGTTTTGACACCAACCCATATGTTTAGAGTACACTGGGAGCCAGATGAGATCACGCATACTATTTCAAGGACAAGTGTTTGATAGGAGAGGTTTGGATCCATGCATCCTCCCACGATGGTTTGTTCCACAGTACCTGCCATGGCTCACTCTTCCCTCCACATGTCACTGGAGCTCCCCAGGGAGTTCTGCTGGGCATCTGTGCTCCTACGGATGGGATAAACCCTCTGCCCAGGGGTGTGCTGAGGGTGAGCTTCCTGATCCACAGTGGGGTCACGCCCTCCTTCTGCCACCTTCTGCCCCTGAGCAGGCAGCACAATAACCACAGCTTTTCCTTGCTGGGATGGTGGTTAGGATTGGGGCTTGCTGAGTAATGCACAGCTCGGGTGGGTTTCTGAGGCTTGGGGCAGGCAGAATGTGCAAACTAGAAAAACCCTGTTCCACCGAGTCCCAGTGGGTTGAAGTGGTGACAGCTGGTGCTGTTTGGGATCAGGGACCATGCCTGATGTTGCGGCTGTATGCACTCCCAGCTGACACTCAGGACTGAGCAGTGCTGGGACCGCATCCAGCACACACGGAGACAGAGCCACTCAGGCTGGGGACCTAGAATGAGAATAGGAAGCAGAATAATTGCTGGACAAGGAAGGAGATATATTCAGCTCCTTGATTTAAGCATGCCTTCCCACAGGATTGCTGGGCTGTGCTTGCCAAATGTGAGCTCTGGCCACCAGGGACAACAGAGAAGGAGCTTTTCTGGCAGTTGATGGAAACTCTGAGGAGAAGGCTCAGAGCCAGGCAGTGCCCACTGAGGGGAGCACAGGATGACTGCTGGGCTGGGATTATGTGGGTGTGCGTGCTGAGGCATACCTGGCACTGGGGCAGGTAAGCACACCGGGCATCACTTTGGGAAGAGCTCTCTGGGTTCCCCAATCAGAAGCAAATCTCTTGATGTCACTCATTCCTCCTTTTGCTCCTCCTGGATACTGCAGACATCTTCACTCAGCCATGCAAATGGTGATACAAGGATGTCCTACCAGGGAAGACCCAAGTCACTATGCCCATGCAGCACCATGGAGCCCTGTAGATTTCAAAGCTCTGGCCTTCATCCCATGGTGCCATGGCACATTTTTGAAGCTGTGCACAAAGTAATAAGGGTAAGGTTGTTACAGAAGTCACAGTGCTGAACTGAGGAAGTAGAACTAGTACTGGACCCAGGCCAACTCATATCCCACCAGCTCTGCTATGCCTGCATGCTCTGGTACAGATTTAGCAGCAGCAGAGTTCTGTGCTTTGTACTCCATATGTTGTCAGGGTCACCAAGGTGGCAAACACTGTGGGACCATGCAGATTAGCTCTTCAGGGCATTGGCTGACCTGACAGGTGCATGAGGTGTAGCTTTCATAAGGACTGCCTTGTCACCAGGTGTTATCCCCATCACTGTAGAGGTGTATCCAACTGTGAATCCCAAGTTCCTTCAGGTCTGCCCTGCTTTGGCAATCCCACATTGCTTCATAAGGATCACTCCTGCTATGGTTGGTGACTCTGAACCTGTAGAGAACCCAAAGACAAATAAAAGTTACTGGAGTGTTGAAAGTCTCCTCTTTGTAACTTCATCCTGCAAGAATGTAAAGGTTTGTCAGAGCAGATGATCAGAGGTCAACTATGAGGGCAGAGCCAGAGCTGAGAAGATGTAAGGATTAACCTAGTAAATGCACTATCTGTGGTCCAAGACTTGTGCTTTCAAGTTCTGCCAGGATACCAAGGCTAGAGGTGATGTCAGTCTCCTGTACCTGGCTCGTGCATGACTTGGAGGCTGCACTCCTCTCCACACCAGATCTGCCAGAGGTCTGGAGAACCAGCTACTGCACTGGTCCTAGCTATGCCCATGCAACCCAGCTCTTTCTTTTGACCAGAGCTCAGAACCATGCATTATGCCAATCTGAGCTTACCCCACAGCACCCCTGCAAATCATCAAGACGGTCTGGATACCAGCTCATGCTGAATCTGGAGCAAGCAGTTCAGCAGAACAGCAGAGAGCTGCTACTGCAGCAGAGTTTTTTTTCCAGCAAAGGCAGTTTTTAATTTGCCTGATAATAGCAACAAATATTGGGCAGGAAAAAGTCAACAATCAAACACTAATTAGCAGTTTGAGATTTTAATTCTCCCACTGTCCCCACTCATGGCACCCAGCCTCTGTGCCCTCTTTCTCTGCGTGCTAGCTATATGCCCCATCTTTGCTAGCTTTCTTTGGACCAACACACACAGGTACATGCCATTCCTCTGCCTCATCCCAGTCCCTGATCTGTTGTGCCAGCCTGATGTGTGCCCCTCAGCTCACCCTGCAGCACTGCAGTGTCCCAGGGGCTCCTGAGCCAAAGGCTGGGCTGGGGATCATTGGGGCTGGAGAGAGGGGATACGAGGGACCCTCCTGCAGCACAAACTTTTCACTCACAGGTGACTTTGGAGCACTCCACCCCAGCTCTGAGAGCACGCTGGCTTAGTGCTTGAGCACGACTGCTGGAAAAGCAGTCTCTGCTTACCAGGTGTCATTCAGGTTTATCCACCCGAACCCAACACGAACCTCTGCCTGTCATGGAAGTGCTGCTGTGCAGGACGAGTGGCTGGCATGGTGCCAGCACCCGGGCACCACACCTGGAACACCCAGGACACCCCTGCTTTGTGGAGCCCGGCACGGGAGCTGTGCGAGTGCTGGGTGCAGGCAGGGGAAGGCTGTGCCCGCCGAGCCGCGGGCTGGAGGGCAGAACTGTCAGCTCCAGCCCTGGCTCCACCGGCAGCGAGAGGGGTGTGTGTGCAGCTGCAGCATTGGGCAAGAGATGCTAATGGGAAACAGAAACAATTCAAAGTGCGTGGTGGTGGGAGAAGCACTAACAACGTTATGGCTCGGAGCTTTTAGCAGTCCTGCTAGTGAAATAACTGCCGGTGAAATGACGGGTTTTTTCCTTTTCTTTTTTTCATTAGGACACAGAAGTTTTTCAGCTCGTTATACCAGGGCCAACAATATTCTTCAGTGTCAACAGGGGCTTGGGTGAGCCAACATTTTTTCTGCAAAGCAAGAGCAGCATGCTGTATCCCTTTCCAATGTGCTAGTCCCTAGGAGCACCCCTGTCTCAGTCCATGGGCAGTCAGAAGTGCCGGGGATGTCCCTGGCAGGGCAGCAGCAGCTCTCGGGGCGTGCTGTCCCTCTTTACCAGCAGAAGTCCGCAAGGCAAACACTTGCAAATGTCACCCTCTGGAGACAGAGGCTGTGAGGGCTGGGGTGAGTCTTTTTTTCCTCTGGGAGGTGGCAGAGCACATTCTGGATAATCATTTCATGCTGCTTGGGAGTGGTGCATAGTTTGGTTTCTCTTTGGTTGTGTTAATTGTGTGGTAAGGTGCCTAGAGCCTTCTATTGGCATCTTTATTTATTTAAATATAAATGAAGAAGGCATTAAATCAATTGTTCTTTTTTCTTCGCTCTCTCTTGCCTTATCATTGTTTCTATCACGTACTCTTAGCTGTACTGGGCTCTTGCTTTTTCAGCTGAATCAGTGAGATCACTAAGTGAGAGTCCTGGCCTGAATTTCTTGCAGACTCAGGGAGGCTGCCCTGAGGAAGCACAACTTACGCTGCTGGCTTTCCCTTACTGCTATTTCACTTACATTTATGGGCCCTTCATAACCTTAACTTGCTGGCCAAACCTTCAGTCTGTGACTGCTTGCACATCTAACCCTCCCACAATGCAAAAATAAAGAAAAAAGCTGCACAGTATGGCATTCACTGAGAGTAGAATGCATTTGTCTTACTCCTTCAGCTACTCTGCTTTTCATCTGGATGGGCTAAATCTATGTGATTCTGTCGACCCCTCTACTATTTTAACTTCTAAGTCCTGTCCTATAGCTAGGAGCAGAACCCAGCATTCCTGGATTTGATAATTCTTCTGCTATTTAGCAAGTAGTTTGTAACCAAATGGTAAACTAGGAGTTGAGGCCCTCTCTCCTCGCCAAACTCCATAAAATATAATTACTCCTGGAGTTCACGTGGTGGCATGTTTTGTGAGAGATCTGGAAGCCTAGTATGCAGCTTTCAGATAGATGTTGTAATTGTGCTTATGATTATCCCCCCTCTTTTTTTTTTTCTCAATGAATTATTAAATGTGCACGTTAAAAACTTACTGGAAAGTGGTGGTGTCTGTCAACAATCTGCTCCCCATGGTCTGCCAGAGATCAAAATACCTGTATTCTGATTTGGGGGCATTTGTTATGTATATGGACAAGTGAAACCAGAAGTGTGGGGTCCTGACGGCTGAGCTGTCTGCATTTCTCATTCTGTGGCAGTAGCAGGATGAAGGCAGACTTGGTCCTTCCCAGTGGTACAACTAAGTCTGCACCATGCAGAGATCAGAGTAAGGGATGCTCTTCATTAGGGACTGTGTTCCCTCTGCTTGCAGTCTTGTTTTTTTTTTAAATTTTGACTCGTCTTTGTCTCTGGTGATATCTACTGCAGAGGGTTGCTGGCCTCACTGCTTGCCCTAAATTCTGTTGTACTTACCTCATTACTCTCTTAATGACAAGCTGACAAATGCTTTTGCTTGATTTACTGGCGGTGTTACAGGTGTGTGGAACACTTGTCAGTACCTTGCTACTACATGCCTAATTTTTCAAACGGCTGGGTGTGCTAGCTTCCTTTGCAAAATGTCCCTGCACATTTACTTGGTATTGCTCCTGTAGGCTTTATCACATACCTGCACCTCAAAGCTTCCAGAGATATGCCCTAGGATTTCACAGAATCATAGAATAGTTTGAGTTGTATGGAACCTTAAGATTCTTTAGTTCCAACCCTTCGGCTGTGGGCAGGGACACCTTCCATTAGACTAGGTTGCTCCAAGCCCCATCCAACCTGGCCTCAAACACTTCCAGGGATGTGACATCCACGATTTCTTTGGGCAACCTGTTTCAATGCCTTGCCAGGTTCATTACACCCGTCCAAACAAACAAACAAAGAAATCAGTCCCTACATGCAGTTATTGGTGTAACTGGCCTTATGAAAAGAAATGAACAGAGAAATGGCACAATGCAGCATCTCTCCAGCTGTTTGTGGGTACTCTGAACCAAGGATGGTCCAGCTCCCATGCTGGGACAGGCAGCAGGACACTGGACATCCCTGCCCAAACCTTTGCCATGAGTTCCAGTTGCCACAGTCCAAGGCACGGGTTTGCACCCCACCTTTCACCTCCCATCTCTCCGTCGTTTTAAGGACATTTTCACTGATCAAACCCCAGGAAAGAGACCTTGCCATCACCCACACGAGCACATCACTGAGATCAAAAAGGGGTTTTGGAGCAAGGGAGCACAGCAGGTGAGAGGTCTGCAGGCATCGCACAGCGACGGAGCGGCTACTGCTCGGGGAGGGAGGAACACCAACATTTGCGCACACGCTTCTCCACCAGTTGGGCAGAGCTCCCCTGTTCTTCTCCTGGCTGTGTTGCTAGGAGAGGAGCGCTCTGCCCTCCTCATGCCTATGAATAGCTCTCGCTTGTTTATCCAGCCCAGCTCCGCCTGCTGGTTACAACCACAGCCGGCACCACCTCACGGCATGACACCACCGGGAAACAATGCAACTGCCAGGGAACAGCCCCTCCGGCTCAGGGCGCTTCAGGATACCTCTGGTGCACCGCTCCGGAGACACTTCTTCTCTTACCACACTCCTCGGTGCGTCCTCTGCTTCCAGCAGAACGGGCTAAACCCAGTGGGACGGTGCATTGTCACCCCCAGAGAGCAATGCTGAGAGCCAGGACCTGAAAATCAGGGCATGAGCTCAGAAATTTGACTTGAAAACACACACATGATCACTTCAGGGTCCTTTTCTCATATTCCAGCGTCAGAACCTTTCATGAGCCGGAAAAATTACTTCTCCTTTTCTAGTGAAGGCTGAGATTCTTGTGTAAGCCCATGAATCTAAGACCAAGGACTTCAAGAAAAGTAACAGATGGCTTTAAAATTGGCAATAAGGGGATTCCTGAGATTTTCTTGAGAATATTTTGTCTGAGCTCTGACTGGGAATGAAATATCTATAGCAATGAAATTAGATGAGCTGTATTGACAATGGGAGATACTACTGGGGTTGAGCAAAAGGGTCTCCAGAGTGCTGCAAAATGTGACCAAGCACAGCATTTCAGAACATTTACTTCAAGGGGTAGAGGGATAGGCAGCAAACACAAACAGTCTGCACTTTACAAGACAGAATGCATGCATACAAGCAATCAGAGAGGGCCATGCAAGTTCATAGCAGCAGAGCAGACACAAAACTGCAGCTTTTGGAACAGCCTGGGCACTTGACTGAGAGGAATAAGTGCTGGGCAAGGCAGGGCAACATAGATCGGAAGAGATATGGATGGTTGCTGCACAGGTACAGATGAACCGCTCCTTCTTTTTCAGCATTGTAAGCTTCCATGTGTGCCTATTTCCTTGGACATCTTGTCTTTCTCCACCTGTGAATTTTGTTGGGATGAAATCTCAATACGGCATATGCTTATCCAGAATTTCCACATGCCCATCAGGCCTTTCAGATAGTTGAGCTGCTGAACATCCAGAAATTCAGGATAGGTTGACTGCACACTGGGGAGGTGAACTGTATAGCATTCACGCACTATGTCTAATGAATCCAAAAATTGTCAGACCTGCTGTGCATATGCTGTGCAGATGATCTGCATATATACAGTTTGCTCAGTGCACTCTGAAGGTGTGTGATCTACCCTGCATGTGCAAAATATCTATATGGTGCAGATGTATGTATTCCTGCTTGGGAAACAGGACAAACATAGGGTTTTTTACACATTCTTGATGTATTTGGAGAGGAGGGAACAGCTGAATGCTTCGGTGCAGCAGGCACTTAATACATACAGATGTATAGAGACTACGCTGTCCTATCCCATGCTGCTTGTTTTGCAGCAGTCACCTATATATAACTGGGGTTGGAGTCCTATAATTTAAGACATTGTACATGCACATTGTGAAAAGGTGTTATTTTCCCTGCTGCCCCCGCCCACCCCAAATCTCCCACCATATAATCTAAACTAATAGAAATGCAAGAAAGGGGCATTGCAATTCTTACTCGAGAGATGATGAGCCAAATAAAAGGAAGATCCTAGTCTCCTACAGCAGGACACAGGTGAATTTTAGACACATGGGTGTAAAATACGATCCTGCAAATCCTTGTTCAGCTCATGCCTGGTGCTGGGGATGCCCAGACCCCACAGGCCCACCAGATGTGACAATGAGGCCCCATGACTTCAGCAGCTCTGCTCCACACCTACCTCTGGACAAGGTTAAGCACAACAGTGGCAGGAGAAGCTGGACATGAAATGCCTCCTTGCCTAGCGGAGCATAACTCCAGGATGTGCAAGCTCCCAGAGAGGATGACACTTCCTTTTAAGGTGCAGTGTCCAAAGGGGTTAAAGAACCCATGGAGGATGTATGGAAGATCCAGCCTGTGCTGCCTCCTCTCCTTCCGGGCTTTCCTGTCTGCATCTCCCATGGATGTGCTCCAGCTCCCAAGGTGCCGATTGTTTTGGAGAGAGAGGGCATGCTCACCTCTTCTGCCAAAGGCATTATGATTTTCTTAAGAAAAAAGAAACTCTTAAGAGAGTTGTGGCTTCCCTGGGCACACACATATCTGGGAGAGGAAGCATCTGCAGGAATCACCAGCCTGGCTGTTTGGGGTTTAGGCAGAGAGGAGGGGGGAGCCCACGTTCCAGTCCACTCTTGAATGACCACTTCTCACTTTTACCTCATTTCTCTTTAACATAAAATTCATAAACAGGAGCTGGGCAAAGGGACCCACGTTCTCCCTTGTACATGAAGTGCCATGAGATCAATGAGATTAAACATGTGCTTACATGCTGCCCTGAATTGGGGCCATGAGAGCAATGGGAAAGTAAACAGAAGGGAAACGTTATGGAAATGAAGGAAGAGGGAAAATCTACCCTGCCAAGAGCAGCTCTCAGCAGTTGCAAAAAGATATGGCCTCATCCAGAGCTGATTAGGCTTTAGGAAGTCCAGGGACTGGAAAAGAAGACCAAGTCATCTTCATTAAGGTTGAAAAGTGTCCTGAAAGAGCGAGATTTGGAGCAGTGGAGAAAGGCTAGCCATTTGGTGCAGCCATTCCCAGAGAAGGTAAGTTTAACTTAAGTTGTTTTACCCCATTAGCAGAATGATCAGGATTTGACTTGTGACAATACAGGGAGGCTTTTCTCCCTTAAAACTGTCTGAAACCTTGAGGTGGATGTCAGGCTCAGGAGCCTTTCTGCAGAATCCTGCACCCCAGTGGGCATGGCTGCAGTCCTACGTCCCGCTGCGAGGCTGCGGGAGATGATGCTGCATGTGATGACCACTCTGTGCATAATCTGCCTTCACTTTCAACAGGCTGAGTGTGGCAGTCAATCCTCTTTTGAGGACCAGCAGTGTCAGCTCCCAGCACTTGCCAGGGCGAGAGTGCTGGGGCAGCCTGCTCGGGGGTTTCACTGACACCTTGGCCAAAGCTTTGGTGAGAGCATGCTCCTCCAAATCATGAGTGCCTGAATGGCACAATGGCTTGATTTGGTTTTCCTATCAAATTCTAGACTCTACATTTTTCCACCTTTTTACATTCTCCACATTGCCTTTGGACCTTTCACCCAGATCTCTTGATGCTTACCCTGCTCTTCCAGCTGGGAAATTTGTAGGTGTGTCTCTGATTTTCCAGCCTTTGGCTTTGCTCTCCCTTTTCTCCTTTCTCCCCAGTCAATCTTGGTTGCAGTCTCCCTTCACTGCTTGACCTCTATTTCTCTTTCCTGGGAAGCACCTCATTTGCATCTGTCCTAGTATCCAAGCTACAAACTAGATCTGGTTAAGATTTCTTATACCGAAACTGTGAGTTGTGTAAAACTTTCGAGTTTTGAGGAAATTGTAGTAGTCCTATTTTTCAGAGGTGGCTTTTCTATTAAGCTTGAGTTCTATTAAACTTGAAATCAAAAATGTGCATTCTCCCTTATGCTACAGGTTCAGAAGATGACAGTGAATAGGTCACTTCATCTGCCTGAATCTGTTTTACCAGTTGTTAAATTTTGATAAAAATATTTGCCTGGGTTAGTAAAATGTCTTTGGGATCACTGGACAACAAAAGCCATACAAGTGGTGATTATTATGATTATTGTAATTACTTTTATTAAATGAAACCAGCTGGTGCTTGTGCAACACTCTTCTGGGCTCCACAGACCTTTTCGGCTGAGACGCAAGAGAAAAAAACCTTTTGTTGTCCCTGGACAGGGATGTGTTTTTTGAGATTGAGTTTTGTGGTTTTGTTACGAAACGTATGACAGTCGGTCATGTGGTTTTCTTTCTGGGCCAACTGAACCCTGCTGAACCCGTACGTAAGGCAGCAGAGTTTAATGATTCACTCTGGCTATGTTTTGGTTTAGCTTTTGCTGGACGGACGCTGTGCAAACCTGCATGGCCAGGGAACCCTCTCAGATGAAGTCACTAAAAAAACTTAGCTCGCATTTCTGCAAGCTTGGACCCAAAATGGCCCTGGTGTTGAGCGAGACCTTTTTTTGGGTGTCTTGGGTTTTAAGATTTGGCCATACCTTGAGATACCTAGACTTCGCCACTGGACAATGGGGCTCTTCTGCTGTTTATAGTAATGGGGGGGCTGCAAAAATTTTTGGGCGCCCACAAGGGCTTCTTTTTCTTGTGATTCCTCCCTCGCCCTCCTCCCCTGCCTCCCACTACCGTGTTGCTGCAAAGTGAGCTCGCAGCCACAGGATGAAGTTGACCCCGAGGCCCTTGGCACCGGGTCTCCACCATTTGGCGTGCGCGGTTATTTGCACGACCTTGGAGGGGGGAAATGGGGCGAATTCCCGGCCGGCTCCTCGGCTGATCCTCGAGGAGCCGGAGCGCTGGGAGCCATGGTTCGTGGCGGCGCTGGCGAGGGTGGGACGCGGCGGACCTGTGCTCTTTACTTGGCGGGTTTAGCGCTCGCTTTCCTGCCGGAGGGACGCTGGAATCCGTCGATCCCTCTCGGCGAGAGGGAAAGCGGGCGCCTGCCGTGTTCCCGGGGAGGCGGCGGGCGCCCTTCTCCCTGCCCCGCGCCTGTCACCGGAGTTGGAGTTCGCATGGAGGAGGCCGGCGGAGGAGGAGGGAGGCGGGAGGCGGGAGGAGGAGAAGGAGGAGGAGGAGGGAGGGGGCCGCCTTGTTTGTGGCTTGTCAGCAGCCGCTGGAGACAAGCCTCCATGTGTGAAAGCCGCTTGGCATGAATGCCTGGGCCGTACCAAGCGCCGCGGCGCCCGCGGGGGGA
>WEIV01018578.1:1012939-1039674 GCA_013390005.1 Calyptomena viridis
GCCGGGGCAGAGCCGGGGGGGCGCCGGCCCCGCTGCCCCGCGCGGGGTGAAGCCCCGCGGGGAGGGTGGGAAGCCGGGGTCTTTTGTGAGCCCTCCATCCCGCTCCCCCCGGAGCCGGGCAGACCGCCGCGGGGATGGGAGATGTTTTTTCCCTCCTGGATGTCGGGAGATTAGATGAGATGTATTTACAGTTGCCGTTTATCACCGAGTAAATATCGCGCTCGGCGTGAGAGCAGCAATGTGAAGCCTGCTTGCTTGCTGGCTTGCCGGAGGTTTTGTAGCTGTTAACCTACTGTTGGTGAGGTGATAATGTGCAAGAGCACAAAAAAAAAAAAAAANCGCTGATCCTCACTCTCCGGCTCACCACAGCATCGGCACTGGATTTGGTTAAATTTTAGGGGGGTATTTTTTCCTTTTGGCATGAGACACAGCCTCCTGAAATCCTTGGTGTACCCTCACGAGGTCTTTTAAGTTTGTCGTGTGCCATCATTCAGATTTCATTGATTCTAGTTGTTTTGTTAAAAAATAACCTACAAGAATCTGAGCAGCACAAATGTTCGTCATCCTAATGTCCTAACACAACCTGTGCAAGGCAGGAGCCGAAAGAGGGGGAGAGAGTGAGGATATGTGCTTTCCCAGTCAAGGATGGGAGGAGAGCATCATGTGTTGAAGAATATGAGCAGGAATGGGAGATGGGGGAGGGAGTCTAAATTGTCCTGAGACCCTATTCAATCCAGCAAGGAAGATGGAGGATCTTGCTGCTGCAAAAAAACTGTACGGCAGAAATCTCAGCCAGCTTCTCTCTGACTTGTTACCTCCCTTCAGAAAAAAAATAAATAAGCAGAAAAAGAATCAAAGCAAACCCCCATGATTTGCTGTAACATTTTCCATGATACCTTTATCCTGCATGCTTTACAGTCAGAGTCCAGTGATGGAGGTATGTGAGAAGCAGGGAGAGAGACTCTGAGGTTTATCATCACAGGAGAGGGAGAAGTATCAGATCATGTTTGAAAGGAGACTTGTCAGGCAATGAGGTAGGGAGGAAAAATGCCTGTTCCAGGCAGCTGGACCTGGGAAGAAGGAGGTGGCTCCAGCACCTATGGTTCTGATACTGGGTGGAAAACCTGTGGAGAGGGGAGGTAGACAGATGGGGGAGCAGGGAGGAAGAATGTCTAAGGAAAACCTTGGACCATCTCCTTGGAGGGCTTTTAAAAGAGGGGGAATTTCGAGTTGAATCAGGACATGAGCAAGGCTGAGTGTGATAGCTCAGCTGAGTGTGTTGTAGCAGGACTTTTTGGCATGGAAGAAGACAGAGGTTGAGTTTTCTGACTTGGCAGAGTTTGGGGCATTTGGTAGGGGGAAGAGATTTTTGTGGCCAGCGCCAGGGGCGTATGTGACTTGGGCAAGGATTACACCTGCGAGGATGGGGAGAGACCACGTGGCTTGCCTTTTCCATAGGTGGCTTCTCTGGTAAAGGGGCCATCTGTTAAAATGTCTTTGTAAATTTCTGTTAATTTTGCTGGAATCTGGCCATTACAAGGAGAAAATATCTGTCCCTTGGGAAACAAGCGTGGGGATGAAATAAGGCTTTATCATGAATGCTTCCATGCACCCAGCACCTCCACATGCATGGAAACTGCAAGTTTGTGCAAACACGCCTGCCTTTGTAGCACATCCCTTCTCCTGAGGGGCAATGTGCACATGTTGTAAGTGTGGTTCCTTCAGAGACACGGCCCAATGCTTGTGTTTTCCTCAGTTTACAGGATAGCTTATTCCATCAGCCTGGTAGCGGTACTGTTTGACAGCCAACTTTGCAGTAGCGTGAATAGCACTGTGAGGTGGCTAAGACTTGGAACCAGTATGTGTGTGCCATGCTTTAGCTTTTCCATTCACGGCAGCATTCCCATGACGGAGCAGGCACACACCACAGGCATCGCATGCACAAGTGGTGCCATAAAAATGTTGTGCACATACACATGCAGAGGACAGATCTCGGGTCAAACATACTCCAAGTTGCTCTCTTTGGGAAGAAGCTGAAGCAGCGCCAGCTCCTTGCAGACAGAGCTCACACGCTGCTCCCACACACACAGATCACACGTGTGCGTGCTCCACCTTTCCTCTCCAGGATCACCTGTTTGGATTCCAGCTGGGCTGGCAGCAAGGGGAAGTTTTGCACCCCCGTGGATGGGGATTTGCTGGCCTTTCTGTTCCGGCTTGGCGCTGGATGGGCTCGAGCCACAAAAGCTTAACAACAGGGAACACTAATGAGCCCCTGCTTGGCATGCTGAGAAGAAAGGCCAAGGGCTGAGTGGGCATAAAAACAGTGTCGTGGAGCCCCTTGGGCAGAGCCTGGGCCTCATCATGAAGGCTGGGGAGGGAGCAGAGTCTCTGGAGTTGGGAACAAGACAGCAGCGCTGCAGCAAAGGCGTGAGAGACCATGTTGGGGGGAGGAGAGCAGGCTGCTGTTTCCACATCATCTGAAAACTCAACCTGCTGTCAGGACAGAAGGAAGGCTTGTGCATATTTTATGTCACTTTTCTCCTTCTAGGACAAGCTGCTGATCTGATCAGCTATGCGCTTTAAAATCCAAAACGTGCCGATCAGCAAGTATGACTCGAGGCCAATAACCAGCCTTGGCCTCCTGCCTCTACTCCTTTGTGGACATCCCATGCCGCCCTTCCCTGGAGAACGTGTGCACAATTAAACCCTGCACGCCACTTCTCAACTACGGCATGGGATGTGACTGGCTGCATGGAGACGGGGACAGAAAATGGCAACGTGTCAGGGCTGGGGGGGCGGAGGCAGGGAGGGGAGTTGGCCATTTCTTACGCTGTTTGTTGATGTCTAGAAGGAAACTGAATGGGTAAATCGGTTTTCCTTTGAACTGGTGGTGTGTTGCTCCAGTCAGCTGCTCTCGCTTCTGAGGTCTTCAGTGGCAGCTCAAGAGTTGGTGGGGCTGGCAGTAAACAAAACGTGTTTCACTCCTTCAGCCTGAATTTTTTAGGGGGTTGTCAGGCAAGAGGATTCCTCCTCAGCAGTTATTCAGTACTGTTTCTGCGTGGCAGAGCTACTCGAGCCACTGACATTGCTCCTACCCTCTGGAGATGTGAGCACCACCAGTGTTCCCTGCCCTACACATGAGGGTGCAGGCAGCTCAGGCACCGTAGCTCTGACAACAAATTCACACACAAGCACATTATTCCTGTGTCCTGTAAGCAAACTCACTGTTCTAAACACCATTTTGGGACACAGTGGGGAAGCAAATATTTTTGGTGTGTGATGCAGAGTTTTGTACCTAACTGAGCTAACAATTCCCCTGCTGTATCCTTAACTTGCCCCTTTTGGGAGATGGCCATCTCGTACACAGGGAGGTCTCACAGAACTTGAGATCCTGACACTGATTTGACAGCCTTAGGCAAATTGCTTTAAAGCTCAGCTTGATCTTCCTGCTGAAATCTGTAATGGAGGTAATGCTTGCCCACCTCCCTGGGAAGGAGCAGCACATGGAATGGCCTGTGTGCTTCTGTGCAGTGCTGCACACTCCTGTGCAGACACTACGGTGGGCTCACACACCATCCCATGAACAAAGCATGTGGTTTTGCACTGAGTGTGACTCATGCTATGATAAATTTTGCTAAAAGTATGCACACAGTCGGCGCTCTGTTGGACAGTGAATTCTGTTTTGTCCTTCCAGCAGAAAACAGCGTAACTTGCCAGTGACATGGACTGTACATGTATTCCCAGAACAACAATATTATAAACATATGGCAAACCTGGTGTAACAACTGCTGTCTGTGTCTCCATGCAAAACAAGGAGCCGGTTAACAAAAACTTGAGGATGTCTGGGGCTGTATCTCACCAGACTGTGATCTCATCAGCTTTCCCAAGCTAACTTCAACCTGGTCACTGCTTGGATTGTAAACTGGGGGGGGGTGTTAGGGGGTGGGGCATGAGGCCAGTTTGCAGGAATGGCTATTTGTGATTCAGTCCACTTCCCTGTGACTCAGAACTGAACCATCCCTTGGTGGGGTATTTGGGGATAGTACACTTCAGACGTCACCCATCAGCCTAGTTCTTAGAAGTTGTTCTGCAGTACCCAGTCTTGCTTACAACTGGGTTTTTTTCAGCATCTTTTGTGAAAACAAGAGCCTAAAAACTACTTCTGACTATTAAAGACGCCATGGTAATTTTTGCCAAAAGAAGAAGGGGGAGTGGTCTTAGCCCTGGGCACTTTGCCAGATTCGAGCTCAGGAAATTGCAGTCTATCTAGGTAAAACTCCCTATAGTTTAAATGAAAAAAAGTATTCATCTCTTACTGTCTTAAAGGGTAAGCACTGTGTTTCTCTGGAGCCTTAAACAGGCAGTACATTCTGGCTGGAGAGGTGGTTACAGTTGCTTGCTGGGAGAAGAATTTTTAGTGCAAAAACTGGGGCCTTTTTTGCATTTTTGGGATGCTTCTAATTGCAAAATGCTGTATACACTCTAGGTTTTGCAAAGCTTGAATGAATATGTGGATCAACTGTAAGTGCAAGGAAATATGCTGGTGTGGTGTTTGCACAGGGAGCAGGCACAGCCAGCAAATACACATCTTTTCTGTGGCAGAAAAATAAGGACCAGTTTTTTAGCCTTGCTCGTGTGCATCTGGGGGCTGGATTTTGTATGTTTAGCAGCAATTGCTTTTGTAAGCTGCTGCTAAGGCACGTAACTGGCTGTGTGCAATTGCAGTAATGGAATGTGAAAATGCAACGACACACAGACCTGTAATCTTGCATGCAAAATACTGCTGGTCTACTTCTCCAGGTACAAAAAAATGGCCTGAGATTGTACTTGCCTTTCCATTTAACTGTGTTCACCTGCATTTTTCAGGTGACAGCTGTGGGTACGGAGTGCCGGATGAGTATCCTTTCTATTTATGCTCCAAGAAGGAGGAAATTAAATCATCATTAGTGATCGTGGAATGCATGTGTCGTGATAAGCATGGGATGGAGTCGGTTGGGGAGTTGCAGTAAAAATCCCATAACTCTTTGAAATTCTGGGGAAACATATGGGCAAAGAAGGAGAGCAAAGAGGTGAACTTCTGTTCCCTCTACAGATGAGGGGCATTAAACCATTGACTTGGTCAGTGGTGTCAGGACATGACCTTACCTTCTGCCAAATCCAGTATTTTCAGGGCTCCCCAAAACAGAAAGTGCGTTTGGGCACAGGTGGATGCAGGGCTAAGTACCATAACACTGGGGAGGGTGTCTTTGGATATTCCAGCCCAGGGCAGTGCAGACCCATGAAGCGTGAAACAGGTTTCCTCCTCCTCACTCAGCAGATGTGTCTCAGCCCTGCCCTGGCAAGGGAAGGGCAGCTGGTGGGGGACACAGGAGAATAGCTCACTTTCTCTGCCACTTCATTCTCCAGCTTCTCTGGTGACAGTGGTAACAAAGGGCTGCTCAGCATTAGGTGATATGGATCTCTCTCAGCTCACTAAACTTGAGTCCTGCAGGCTTCTCACTAGCCCTTGGGGCTTGGGTGTCACTATGCGATTGCTGGAAGCCTGGGGTGGCCTGGGACAGCCCTTCTGAAGACTGAAGGCTGAACCTTCTCCACGAGCTCTGGAAGCATGGATTTCTTGTTACCAAAACCCCTGATTTTATTTTGGGGTTATTCCTTGCCATCCTGGGTCCTTGACTGCAATCACTTCCATTTTGCATGCTGCTCTTTGTAATTGAATCTATCAATGTATATTTAATCCACTTGGCACCACGGTTGGTAACTAGGCACTGCTTCCCAGCCTTCTGTCACTTGTTTTCACAATTACTGTCTGAAGTTGGGGTGGATGCCTGTCGCTCAGCTTCGTGCCCAGTTGCTAGACTGCCGTGGAAGACCTGTGCTTGACAGTCATATCCACAGCTGGTGCAGCTTCCGTCCTGGGGTCTGGACGTCAGCCAGGTGTGTAGGACGTGGGTCATGGAAGCTAAGCCTGTTGAGTTTAATTCTCCTCTCTGCCACTGATTTGCTTTGTGTGATCACGAGCAAGTCCTTTAACCTCAGATGGCCTCAGCTGAGTTATCTACTACAGAAAGGTGTTGTAATGCTTAATTATTGCCAGCTCTTCAGAAACCCCCGGCGGGAAAAAAATGCATTTTATTCAGAAATGTCTCTGACCTCCCTGGCCTTTCTAAGCTGTCTTGGTGGTGCTAGGAAATATTCTGTTTCCTCCCTCAATAATGTTTCTTAAATTTTTCATCTGTACATTCACCCACTCTCTCAGCTGCATGTAAAAATGCCAAGCTGTCTGAAGTCATGGGAATATTTTTATAAACTTGACAGCCACGACAAACATTCCTCCTTGGCAATAAACAAACAAGGTACACAACCTGCCATTAACATCAGTTTATAGCAGAGAGACCTTCGTTACTCGCTGATGAGGGAATCCTGAACAATTCCTGTGCTAGCAAGCCATAAGGTAGTGATGTCTGAGATTAGGAAAATACTGGATCCTTTGGGCTCCTATGTGCAGTGAGTAACTGGGAAGCTCTGTTTGCCCAAGTATTTGCAGGAGTTCAAGCAGGCACCAGGTATTTGGTTTACTCAGGGCTCTTACAAACTATGTTTGGCTTGGGCGTACGTGTCACTGGGGACTTGGTGTTTGTTTGTATGCACAAAGAGCCTGTTTTCCACAGTGGCAGTTGAAACACAAAGGTGGTACAAATTAAACTGGATAAATATCAGACATCTTAAAAAAAAAAAAAAGCTGCAAGTGAAAGACATTAGTGAGCATTGCAGGAGCAGGGCCCCCGTTGTGCAGCCTCCCACGTACCCCCCTTCCATTTTCCTTGCAGCTGGCTGTGAGCTGGTGGAGTTGACAAGTACCTGAACCCATGTTGCAACATCTCTCTGTGGGCAATTCTCCACATAAGCATGTGGACAGTGCTTGTTTCGGTGTGTTCTAGGTTAATTTACTCTGAAATACATCTAAACTCAGATCTCCAGAGACATTGGTGGTGCTGGCAAAAAGAGCAGGTACCCCTATTTTTCTTATGTTACTTTGTGTTATCTCTTGTTCTTCTGGCAGGCCATTTTCCTGCCATCTTTGGATAGTGGATTCTCTTGTGTGCTCAGGAGAAGAAAGTCGAGACTGTTCTTCACCTGTATCTTTGATGGAAGACTCAAAGCAGGGAGCTGAGCTTCTTTCTACCACCTCACTCATTCACTGCCTGTCTTAGTCTCTGCACCTTAGTTCCTTAGTTCCTCCCTTCTTAAAATGGGCATAACAACCTTCACTCTGCTTCCACAAAACTTTTGAAAACTAAGGAGAAAAACGTGCAAGACATTTGTCTTCCTTCTCCAGGAAACCATAAATTCCTCCTCTCCTCTCCTCTCTTCTCTCGGTCTTCTCCCTTTTCCCCTCTTCTTTCTCTCTTCTTCCTCTCTTTTTAAGAGTTATTATTATATTCTGTCCCTCTAGGTCTCCTCTACTTCCACTGCTCTTGCAATCTGTCTCTCTCTGCTGTTTCCATATCCCCTTCTATTTGCAGCTCTCTTCCTTCTGTTCATGTCATTTTCTTCTCTCACCCTGTATCTTCTACCCTCCCCCACAATCCATGCGCCACACACTCCTATCGCTTCTGTCTAGTTTATCCTCCAAATTCCTCCCTTACGTGTCTCCGCCGCGAACCCCTTTTTATTGTCCCCGGCTGCACATCCCTGCTGCCCGGCTGGTGCCGGCAGGGCTGGCTGGCCAGGACCCGAGGGAGAAGGACAAGGCGTGGGATCAGCCGGACAGCCCCCCGCTGCCAGGCGGGGTGGAGCTTGCCCTCTGAGGAGCAAGGTGAGACTCCCTCCGCTTGTGTGCCGCCGGCTTTGGATGGAGCCGCCTCGAGTCTCGTTCTGAGCTGCAGCACGGTTGTCACTTTAATGTCTGAGTACTTTATTTCTGCCTGGAAGCTTGATGAAGTCTGTAGTCTCAAATTTTGTCTCCTGACGTCACCTTACGTCCTTGGACCTGACCTCGTGACTTTTTCTGGTCCTGGCCCATTGTCCTACTCCCATTCCCCCAACTTCTCCATGGCTCTAACACTCTGTCCTGAAAACATGGACTGTGTTGTGCCTGGCTGCATGTTGAAATCTGTGGTTGTTGAGAGGAGGGTGACTGTCCCACTGTGTCACTTGCAGCTGAGTTCAGGGTCCTGTGCTCTGCCTGGGACAGCCATGCTGGAGGAAGGAGAGGACTAGCACCAAAGATCTAGGGAAGTCTCTGCATCTTGTTGGAGGGTAGCACTGAGCCTGCAAGCCAATGCCCAGCAGGTCAGGTACAGCTGTGCTATGTTCCTGGGAGACCTGTGCTTAGTGGGAGAAGGGAGTTGCTGTTGTGACAGGACAGGAACAACAGGGTCACTGCGTTAGGGAGAAACGCTCTCCCATCTGCCTGAGAGACTCACCTGATCCCCCAAAGAGGCTATCCCAGTATCTGATGTGGGATAGAGTTTCCTCCAAGTCAGCCAGGGTGGATGGCAGTGTATTTAACCACCTCTCTTCAGGAACAGGATTTTGGCTGCAAGATTCCTGTCCAGCAGTGACAATTGAAAGGCGGTGGTTTTTTATATCCCTTTATGGACTCTGTTTTCTTCCCACAATGGGGACATGTGGCATGAAGAAGATTCTTCCTCAGGGCAAGGAGAGGTGGCTGCATCTAGACTGATGGGAGAGACAGGCAATTCCAGGCTCATCAGGTGTTCCTGACAGCAAGGCACAAAGAGGTCATGCAGATGGCCATGTGCTGAAGTTCATCCAGTTCATCTTTTCCTATAGAAAAGAGCATGGTGACTTTCTGGCAGCCAGTAGAGTTTAGCTCTGTTCCTGAGTAGCACCACATTTGCCCCTGCCAGGGCATCACTCAGTCCCAGGCTCATTAAAGTCATGAGGTTCAGCTTTCCTGACCAGACAGTTCCTGATTTCTCCTGTCTCTGCAACAGATCGACCCTTCTTTAGCATGCTGAGATGGTATCCCTCATGCTCCATGCTAGGTGCCGTACACCTTTTCCCATTTTTCCCACAGCCTTTTCTCTCCCTCTCCATACCTGCTTCACCTGTTTTACCTGCTTTTTCCCTCCTGCTCTGCCTCTGGGCTAGGTCTCTCTCCAGACTGTCTAAAATCCTCTGCCTTGTTTGCCTTCCCACCTGGCTTCCTTGCCTCTCTGGTCATGCCATGAGTTGTCAGCAGCCAGAGGAGAAGGACCATTGTAGGAGCAGGACAGAGACTTGAGGGTGTCAGGGAGAGCAGAGGGGGAAGGCAGATTCCTAAATCACGGTCTATCATTTTCTGGTGTCTTTGGTGTCTCCCAGGTATGTGCTGTTAACTACATGGCTGAAGTCCCCTTTTCCCAGAAGTGTGATTTTCCCATTGCTTCTACTTCACTACTGGCAAGCTCCTGAAAGGTTAATGAAGTCGTTCAATGCAAAAGGAAAAAGCACATCTTCCTATGTTGTGCATAAATTAATCTTGGAGATTATGGAGCAGCCTGTGCACAGGGCACAGGACATGCAGCTATGTCCTTGAGTCTTGTCACCCAAAATGCAGCTCTGGGAGTATCACGTAGGTGATACTGTCTACTCCAGTCCTTGAGATAAGCTTAGGCTAAAACTTAGGTAAAAAGCTGTGGCCTCCTCAGTCATCTTTATTCATGTTTCATTGTGTGTAACAGGGACTGGGAGGAGGTACCCAGGAATGCCCACAAGCCCTTCCTCCCACTGCGGTGGATCCTTTTTTCCCACAGATCCTCTTTAGAAAATGCCCTGTATCAGGTTTCATTCCCCCTGGATTTTTTTCTGTCTGGGAAGTATGCAGAAAATCATTCAATTGGTTTTGAACCACGTGAGTGGGAGCAGGGACCAACCCCAGAAGATAAGTGTTTTGACCTTTACTGCACTCAAATAACTGAAAATAATAACAAATAAATACATCTTGTTTCTAAACCTCAGACTTAGGGATGTGTCCCTGCCTTATGCAATGAGAGCTTGAGCCGGGGCTCTTGGGAGAGTTGAGGATATGAACCTGGCAGCTGCCTGCAGTAAGCAGCAGCTTTCCTTTTGGAAATGGAGCTGGTACCAGTCCAGATATTCAGAGTGTGAGGGGACAGGGCCAACATCTCCACACTCCTGCCATCTTGCTGCCGGGACCCTCTGTGTTTTCCCATGGCTGGTGCTCTGGGAGAATGCGAGTTCGATTATTTCTGGCCTCTGTGTGTTTCTTTGCACTTTCAGTCCCTTGTTTTCACATCAGGGTTGACCATTTAGGGCCATGCAGGGCAGGCCACTAAGTAGACCTCTGCATGTAGGCAGACCTCGGATAAGAGTATGGAATTTGCTCTGGAAAAAAAGTGTTAAAACCCCCCAACCAGTGAGTGTCTGAAAATAGCTGAGGGAACCTGTCTGGAAGGAACATGCTGAATTGTGACTCACAGAGAGCTCCCCAGGTCTGGGTCTTAGGTCACTGACTCAGACCTCCATCATCCCTGCAGATGCCCCTGGGGAGGTCCATCTGAGACAGCCTCTCTCTGCAGGGCTCTGGTGACAGTAAATATTTGTACACTGCATGCTGAAGTGCTGATATGGGGCTGGAGTCCTGTTGTGCACTGTGTTGTCCAGACTCTGGAAAGAGACAGTCCTTGTCCTGAAGGACTTATTGCAGTCCCAAATTAGAGCATTCATGGTCCTTTCCTTTCTGTAGTGGTTGTGACTTGATGTTCCTTCTCCAGGATGTTGCTTCCCTTCCCTACCCTGTTACACAGGGAGCTTGTTTGCTTGGCTTCTGCCATCCAAACCACTGGCAATTGAAGAGATCCCTGTATGCAGACTGCAGGGAGGATGTTAGGAGCTTTCTGGCACTCTGTCAGTGTAAAGCACCTTATTTTTCAGAGTCTAATGCCCATTTGGGATGCACTTCTGATCTAAAGCTCCTGAATTCTTCCCTTTTAACACTAAAGATGCCATTCAGAGGCCTCCTGGGCCCAATGTGTGCTTCTGCTGAACACTGTCCTAATCATATATCTACCACTGTCTTGCCCAGACTTCGGGTTCAGCGATTTTGTTTTCATTAGATCTCCTCCCAAATCACCTCTTCCTGCAGGGGTTCCAGCAGATACTCAAATAAATGATATTCAGCGTGCCATGAACATGTTTCCATATGCTATTGCAGTGTATGGAAACGTGCATTTTCAACATGCAACCTGATATGTGTCTGGATGTTTGCATTTGTGTTGTGTGGACGCCTGCATTCATGTCTGCTGGTGTATTTGGGCTGGAGGAGGTAGCAGCAAAGGCCCTGGCAGCTGGGAAGAAAGGAATGACAGGCTTGCTAGGGGAGGGAGGAGAGACTTTGGTAGCTGAGATGAGGATTGGGTAACAACTGGAGGGGGAGATCAGATTTAAGATCCATGTTGTTCTCTTAAGAAAATAGGAGAAGAAGCAGTGCATTGTTTATTGGGGATTGTGTTATTCCTGTGCATTATTTATTAGTCTTCTGCTAATGGTACTGCATAAAGAAGTGGCACTTCTGCAGAAATTTCACAGACAGCTGGAGGATCAGTTCCAGGAGGTATTGTAACCAGGTCAGGTTGGTGTAGGGAATCCTGCTGGGCTCAGTTTTGACAGGCTTTGGAAAAGAGAAGATTGTTCAGGAGGCATTTGGAGGGGAGAAGGGGGGGGGTGTCTGTGACTCACCAGGGAACAATGATCGCTGTGAGGATAAAGGGGCAGGCTGGAAGAAGACCTGGAGACAATGGTGAATTCCTGAGTTCAGCAGCTTCAGGATTCCAGCCTGAAGTACAAGAAAGCGTGAGAAAATGAAGTGTTTAGGAGGAAGCTTTAGGAGTAATAAAGGCAGATGGTGAGAAAAAGCCAGAAGTAAAGCGAAAGCAGGTTTTACTACATGCTGCACCTTGAAGCGGGTCCCAGAAGGCTTGAATTTGAGGCAGGAGTTGGAGGAAGGGATGTGCAGAGACGTGGCCTGTGCAGTGTCTGTGACTGAACCCTTCTTGACTTCCCTGTAGCGTCTGACAGCACAGACTCGCTGGTTTGCAGCCTCTGCAGACATGACAGGCAAAGCAGAGGTGTTGAGGTGCTCTGACTACCCAGGAGTAGGAGACCATATAGGCTTGTGAAGTTCATAGTGCAAACCGATGGGTGCCAAGCTGGGTGCTCCCAGTCAGTTCATTTGAAAGATGTCCAGTCACTTTGAGAGGTGGGATGGGTAGGTGGCATTCTTCTTTCACTCAGACAGGAATCTGAAATCGGCAAATGCTGCAGGACGAAATCATGCCACTGGTGCAGACCATTTTTGGGTGAGAAGCTAACTCATAGTCCCCAAAAACCCAGACAAAAATGCAGAGGTTTTGTTTTAAGGTTTGTTTTACCCCACTATGTTCAACCATTAGGCAGGGAACACCCTACTTGCTGCTTGTGACTGTTTCCATAAGCTAAGAGCAGGTCTAAGTGGAAGTTGCCTTGGTGTCTCTTCAACCTGAGAATCTCATTGCTGAGCTGGTGCAGAATTTGGGTTTGGAGCAGAGGAGGAGAAGCTGCAGCATAAACACAGCTTCATGGGCTGTCCTTTATTTTTCTGACTACAGTGTGAAGCCAACTTTGTTAGATACAGTCAGACTGTGAGCAGGGGGAGTCTTGTAGCACAGACAGGCTTCTCAAGGAGCTCCATCAGCTGGAGTCAGCCTCTGCCCTCAGCCATCACATCCAGCACAGCTGAGCCACCATTACTGAATGGTGTTGGGATGCCATTTCTAATCATACACAGCATTGATGCAAGTCATTCAACAAGTACATGTGGCTGTTGGCATGTTTAAGAGTTGTTTTGGGATTTTTTACAGTTATGGTCTCAACGCAGCACCCTACAGCAAACCTTATTCTGTGCAGCAATCACAGCGGTGTGGGCAGTGCTGAGTGCCCTGGGAACTGTAACCATAACGGTGTGAGTGCAGCCTGCAGGTTTGGAATGAACCAGGCCGTGATGGAACATGACTCTGTTAATCCACTGTGCCCATTAGAGTAGAAGGTGACTTGGGCCAACCAACTAAAATGCCTTCAGAGAGCATTTCTCCATTTTGGGAGAATGTGAGATCATCAGAGATCTGGGGCTTGAGTTGTAGCAGGGATTATTCATTGGGAAGGGACAGTCCATTTTGAAAGTGAAGTGCAGATGAGTCCAGGAATGATAAGATCACCTCTGGATTTTTTTTTTTTTGGTGTGTGAACTCCTAGAAGTCATCTATGTTGGTATAAATGAGATCATTTGGCCTAATTAGTTCCAAGCTTAATTAGCAGTAATTATCCCAACATGGGAGTAATACTCCAGTAGGAAGTACTGAGTCCTCGATTAGATAGATCTCTAATTGGTGTTACAATATTGTAATTAAAGCATGCTTGTACGCCTCTGCCTCTGCAAGTGATTTGTTTTATGTCTGATTAAACAGGGAGTCCAGCAGCCTCAAGGAGGCCAGGACATCACCACTGATTGAAATAGTGTATTATTCTTTGTTATAGGAAAGAAATGATGAATCACATGTACTAGGAAACACTATGGGCCAAATTAGTCCTTTGAGTAATTGCTACTGGAGTTAGGGAAATTACAACAGGGGTAAATTTGGCCTCAAGTGCCTAAGCTCTATCTATGTATCACACAGTTAAACAAATACTCATTTGAATGTGCAGTCTGGCAATTACACCATCAGACAAATGCAAGTACGTTAATCTGCATTTGCGATCAGTGGATTGCAGGGGTGAGTTTGGCTGCTGGGTGATGGTTATTAGGTTGCACATACTGCTCAGATTTTGCAGGAGGTGTTGCTGTGCACCCCGGGATGCTCTGCACCCCAAAGCAGTTGTCAGAGTTTCAGATGGCCACTGCTGGCTGCACTGTCCTCTCCATGTTGGGGTGAGACCCAGAAGGTACCACTATGGTCACCAGGAGCACCTTGTAACTGGAGGAGATGGACAGATAAAGCATCCTCTTCCAGCATTGTTACCTTTAATCTAGCTGCTCTGACCCTCCCTAGCAGAATACACTTCAGAAGAGCAGGTAAACATGTTTTTTGAAGAACTTTAAGATCAAGAGAGTGAAACAGGAACTTTCCGAAATTAGTCAGCATCAAAACACGAAAGCTTCCTATGTCTTTTTAAGAAACCACCTCCTTAGGAGTTGGCAAGTGTGCTGCTTTATTACTTATCTGTTTGCTACATGAGTGGGCGACTGTACTTCCTGATTTGGTTCTCCAATATACAGATCATCAGCATAGGTCTGTAGAGGACAGTAACTCCTCGCCTACAGAAAGTAACAAATAGGAATAAGGATGCATGTATCTTCTGGCTGTCACAAAGGATTTCAAAGCATATTCGAGTCATATCCGAAGTAGAACGTCATCTTATTTCCATTTTACAGCTGCAGAAACTGAGGCACAAACCAGTTACTTCTCTTGCTGTAGCTCATGGAGCTGGTGTATATGGCAGCACCAGAAACACAGTGCAGGTCTCATCACCTTCTGATTCACCCTCGAAAACATCCTTCTTTTCCAAGAGGGAGAGCCCTCCCAGAAAGAGGGAGATGACTTGAGCAAGGAAATAAAGTACACAGAATTCTGTTAAAGCAATATTAGGGATAAGAATTTAAACACCCCATATGCGGGAATTCAAAGCAAGGGTTTCCATAGCAGCATTGCTTGGCCATATTGTATATACAGTTTTGCATTGCGCTCGTGATGTCAAAGGCATATTCTAATATCTGTGTGTGCAATATGTCTGAATCAGAGTGGCTATGAAACTTAAGGCTGAATTACACCATGGAGGCATATTCTTGTGTGGTGTTGGGAGGAAATAATAGAACTAGGTTTTGTTAGGATTTTTCTCCAGAGATAATTTTTCTCAGAAAATTGCTGATTTGCGAAAACTGTTGCTATTTTCAGGAAAAGTTGATTTCAGTTTTGTGTTTCATCTTGGAAAAAAAAAAGGGGGGGGTGGGGGGAAAAGTTTTGAAGCTGTTAAAATGGAGTGTTTCAAGAAGGTAAAGTGAAATCTTGCGTTTTATTAATTTGGTCATAGTTTCTATGTATAATTTTTGAAAACTATTTTTTTAACTTGTTTTTGACCTGATCAGATACAGAACAATTATTTAAATTTCTGAAAATCCTTGACAGGATAAAAAGTCTTTTTTTCACAGTACCTGGCTGTGAACTGTCCTGGGAGTGGCAGGTGACAAGGGAGTGACTGCATCACCCGACACCACGTGTGGCTGCCTGGTGCGTTGCAGTGGGAGCAGTGGGAGAGGTTTCCCTCTGACTACCTGGTATAGGCAGTTGTAAGGTGGCAAAAAATGCCTGTGCTCCAAAAACTGCTCAAATCTTCCACAAGGCTTAACTATCTCTAAAACCCACCAGTATCACCTGCATATGATAAGGTTAAGCCCTTTTACCAGAAGGGGTTTGGGTGAGAGCCGCTGTCTCTCACATTGTTGAACCTTCCTTCAGCAGATGATGGAATCTCAGTAAGGGGAGAGCCGGCGCCTCTTCCTAATTGAAGCCCTACACTAGGGATGGTGGGAGCTGCCCTCCTCACCTCTGTATGCAGAAGGCATCCTGAATGGCAGCACAGCTCTTCCCTGTGCTCACCCTGCTCTGCCCCTCACTTCCAGCACCTCATCCCTGCTCTGAAGCTCTTTAGAGGAGAAGAGATGTTGTGTCCTGAGCTGGGAAGGAGTGCTCGCTCTCATGGAAAAGCCCTGTGAGTTATTTTGGCATCACTCTTCGTGCTGGCAGCAATATTTGCTCACTGCCAGCATACCCAAATGTTGGTGTAGCCTGTATGCCAACGTCTCCTTTCTCCCTGCCCCCTCATGTTGCAATTGCTAATTTCTGTGCCTGGAGAGCTGTAGTTTAGACTTGCTCTGCCATGCATTGAAGCCATTCTTGTTTAGGGAAGAAACTGCAAAAGGGTGTGGGAGAGAGGAAAAAAGAAGACAGCTGTTTTGTTTTTTTTTTTCCCCTATGTGGTAGCAATGGATGCTGGGTATTAGAGAAAGACAAGCTGACAAACATCTGAATGAGTGGAAGAGACTTCTAACCCAAAGGGAGGAGTTGTGGTTTAGGTTAAAGCCACAAAGGAAGTGAAGGAGGTTACCACTTTCCTGTCTGTGGGCAGGAGGTTCTCCTTGTGCTCATTTGAAGGCTTAGCTCTAGTTCGTTCTTCCCTAGGAACATACTCGTGTACTTCTTGAAAGGCATTTGAGCTGGCATCTGATCTTGGGAGTGACAAACATCCCCTTTATACTCAGAAATCAGCAGGAGTTGGGAGCTAAAGAACTGGGAACCACAGTCTAATTTATGGAGCCAGATATTCTAAAGCGTCTTGTTAAGCCACGTATCTTGTTTGGTGCTAGATCATGTAGTGTATTTCCCTGTGCTGCCGCTTCTCGCTGATTCCACTCAGATTTTTTGTTGTAAATATCTGTACCTCCAGGGCCTGTTGGCTCCCCACAGGCCTCACTTCTCTCTTGTTCCCAAGTGATTGGCAAATTGCATAGCCATCCTGCCTGGATCTAGCAGTCTCGTGTGCTTATGCAGGATGCATTCTGAATGTCATTGGGTTCCTACCAGCACAGCCTGTGATCAGGATTTTCCTTCATTTTCAGTGTGTGCTTTGCTTTTAGTGGTGCAGAGGCTTTAGCTGTATGCAGTTGAAAAGTTTGTTGTCTCAGCTCTACAGCTTCACTCTTCATCTGCGAGGAGAGAGCGAGTGGTTAACCCTGGTGTGCTGCAGAAGGCATGTCAGAGGGGAGATGAAAGAGCACAGAATTGCTCTTACAAGAGAGTGAGCTTTCTCCTGAGTCAGAAGAACATGGGCATGTGAGCTGGTATCTTAATCCGAGCTATCAGCTGGTGACTGCACAGTTAGAACCACTGTCAGTGACAGTGACTTTAGTATGTGCCTCCAGTGCCTTCTGATTACTGTGCACTGCTGTACATGAAAAGAGCATCTGAAAGGTGCTCCCTGAAGAGCTCTTGCGTGGTCTCTAACCTTCCATTAATGGCTCACCTTAGCCCCTAACCCTGGCCTTGGGATGCAGCAGAGTCATTTCATTTACCAGGTGTGAAAATCATATTTTGCCATGGGAGGATGATTGGTCTCTCAGGTGTATTACAGCAACTGGGGTTGCTTTTTTTGTTTGTTTGGGTTTTTTAATGCTTTGTTAAAACTACAAGATATCATTAAAGATTTATAGGTGGTAACCGTGTCCCTTTTTGCAGAGTGTTTCCTTTTAGAGACCTTCATGGTATTGATTTCAAGTAGATTTTCCTCCTCTGTTTTAAAGCATTTCCTTTGCCTATGGATTTTCAACATTACTCACTGGAGCTGTGTGCAGTACATTCCCCAGACTATCTTATCAAGCCAAAGTCCCTTACTGCTGCTCTTCAGGGATCGCTTCTGAAGCTGGAAAGACCATTCATTTGCTGTGTTCACTCAGTCCTGAGCAAATATCCAGCATTACATTCTTATTATTCCAGGATGTATGCTGTCATCTAACTGAGCCATGGGTCTGCTTTCAGCATGTGCCAGTGGATCCGAGACCTAGTATGGCAACAGCCTTGAGCCATCCCTTCCCTGGCATGAGTGGTGTGTGTTGGGATGTTTTAGATCTAAAGAGAAAGAAAACTGTATGATGGGGAAGTAAAGAAATGGGAGTGGTAACCAGCCAAAATTATAAGGTCATGGTTTTGGTATCAGCATTTTATTTCTCAAACTCATCCTTGTGGGCCATTAGAGTGAGGAAAGGGAGTTTGTTTTTAGAAGGGGCAGAGGACTCAGCAGGGAGGCTGGGAGTGCTGGCACAGCACAGATCCTAGAGGAGCGAGGTACCAGTGCCCTTTCACCGATCAGGCTGATTTCTACCAGCCATTGCTGTGTCCCAGGATGAGGCCCTGCGATTTATGTTCTGCTGGTGGGGGAAAGAGCTCTGTGACAGCCAGCTGAAGGTGTGGGCTGAGCCATCTATTGGTGGATCACGTGTGTAAGATGTTGAAGACTTGGATTCAGACCCTAAAGCATCTGGCTTATGGAATTTGGCTTTGTTTACTGTAGTGTTATAGCCTTAGGGCCACAGAAAGTGCAGCTTTATTGAAATCACTGGAATTGTGCTTGCTTATGGCAGCAGGGAGCTGGGGACGTGTTTTTTTGGAACGTGTTGCCAGGAACATAAACCCCTTTCTTTGGGAGATGCTTTGTAAGGATGACTCAAGTAAGTGCCTGGGAAACATTGATTAAATGGAAACCAGCCATGGAAATGATCAGGTCTCAGAACAACTCTTATTTCTTCCCTACATCTGTGACTTTCAGAGTCCACCATCCTAAGGCTCAGTCCTTCTCTCCTTCCTCATTACCATCAAATCTTAATTTTGAACATCATATGCACCACCAAGAGCAGGAACACCCTGGGGGACACTGCAGTTGCTGCACATGGAGGACATAGGGACTTGGAAGAGGAAGCCAGCTGACTTGCATGGGACCCAGGCAGGCTGAAGTTGTGTCACTGGACAAAGCAGCAGCAATCTTTATTATCTGATTCTTAAGTGGAAGGTATCTGCTTCAGCATTTAAATGTTTGCAGGACATTCTTGCTACAGTCTTTGATGCTGGATTCTCATATAAAAGCAATTACCAAAACCACAAGTGGTTCTTGAAGACACAACACAGAGTATTACCTGCATTTCTTGCATGCTCTATGGACTGCTGGCATTCATTTTGCCTTGGTTTGACAGAAAGGACAGGCAAAGGGTGCCCATGCTCTAAGCTACTCAGGGCACAGGGCGTGTCCCATCATAGTTGCATTACCAAGGCAGGTCCCCTGAACAGCACCATCTCAGGTCTTAAATGGATGTTCTAAAATACAGGGATATAGAGAGGAAAGAAGCATGCTGTCTCTCATGACCTGCAAGGCAGGTATTGTCAGCAGATGTATTCATGCTAGGGAATAAACCAGTATGATTTAAAATAAGCTGGCAGATTTTGTGCTCAGATGGACTAGGAACATTCACACAGCCTGTTACTGCCGTTCAGCTGTGAGAGGCCAACACGGTTAGCAGAGAGGGACTAGCAAAATGCTTGGGCAGAAGTGTGTCCAGTCATGACATCTGTTGCTAAAGTGGTTCACAGTTTGCACCATAAAAGTGCATAAGTAAAAATGTAAAATAATGAAGCATGTATACAGCCAAGCAAAACTATTGAGTGCCCTCTAATAATTAAGTGTCCTGTTTTTGTTGGTAATGTCCTCTATCATCTAGGACCCTGCAAATCTGAAAGCTGATGATGATTACTGCAGAAGAAAGTTAGCACCACACTGATAATAAGCCAATGTCTAAACTAAAACGTAAGAGGGGAGATCTACTTGTTTTCTCTAGAGGCATCTCACTGTTTTATGTAATCTTTGTACAGCACCTGTAAATCAGTGACTGGTACTTTTGAAATGTATTTCTTTCATCAAAAGCTATTTGAAACAACAGGTAGCACCTATCCATTCAGTCTAAGCTCCCTTGACATTTTTAAATGACAGATAATGAAAACTGTCTTCATTATAACTCAAGCAATTTCATCAGACTGTCACGAGCAAACAATGGCAAACTAAAGACTGAACAACCCTCAACTCTACTCTTCTAGGTACCTATGTGAGAATACCTGGTGTCTTTTCTACAGCTTCTAGAAATAAGGTGATTTGTCAGCTGGGAAGGGTTCTGCTGTGTCAGGCGCTAGAGGTCAACAGGAACATGTTAAAATCTGTCTGGAGGCCAGTGGTCAGATGGCATAAAAATGGAGCACAAATGTGAGAATGATCGTGGATGAGAGACATGGCTTATCTAACTGAGCGCCGAGTCCTGCACTGCCTTCAGTTTATGAATGGATTTGAAGATTGGTGCCAAACAGACCATATTGCAGTTGTCTAATCCTTAGGTGACAGAGGCAGGCATGATTGTAGGCAGAGCTGCATCCAAGAGGACTCATCAGAACAGCCCAGTCAGCCTGGCATTATTGCTACCTGATCTGTGGGAACCGGTCCAGGCCCTGGATCTGAACAGCCTCAGGGAAACCTAGTTGAAGGAGCAGCTGTTGAGGTATGGTCCTGGCTTATCTTACCCTGCGTGCCTCTCCCCAGCCAACTTTGCTGCAGGATTGCCTGGACTGAACATCAGTCACCCAAGTCCTTCCCCTCTCACTGCCCCCCCTCATCCCCCCAAATTCATAGACTTACCTGAGCTACCCCCTACAGTTAGATTGAAGGGAGAGCGAGAGCAGAAGGGCATTTCACAATAAAGCATCATTTATACGAGATGGCCACAGTATGGAGGAGGCTAGCGGGGCGTGAATTATAGGGGTCCAGAGAAGAGAGAGGCTGTGGCAGAGAGAGGGTTATTATTGGAGAACACAGGGAGCAAAATGATGGAGATGGGGGTGTAGATAAACAGTTAGAAATGGCTGCAGTGGTGTGATTCGGAAGGAGAATCAGTCACTACTTCAGTCACCAGTGGTGATCAGTTTAGGGAGCTGACTGGTAAATTACAGGCAGGTTAGGACTCCAAGAACATCTGTGACCCTGTGAAATGCTGGAGAGAGAAAAGTTGCAGTAGCAGTAAGACTCAGATCTCATCTAACTGAGCATGTGTATCTCAAGGTGAAATAACAGAAGGAGAGGAGGCGGGAATATTGATTTCTGCCTCACAAAACAGACAACAACGCCTACTTTTTCATAGCAAGAATTTAACTGTTCGCTTTAATGGGCCAGTCTGTGGTACAGTGGGGGCTTGGTTTCTTTGTGTGCAGTCTAGAGGGGAATTCATGCTGAAGTTGTTTGTATGTTATTGTAGCTTTGAAGAAGACACGTGAGCAAAATTTTACCCTCAAACACCTCTGTGCTGACTGTAGGGGCAGCTGTAGTCCAGTCAGTGTTGCTGCCCTGTTGTGCAGCAGGCGGGTACCCGGAGCAGCCAGATGCTCGAGGAGCAGCACTGGAAGGCACAAAAAGCCCGTTATGCCAAGAGAGCTGTTGTATATGTTGGCAACAGATGACTTCTGTCTGTCTGAGGGCAGACTTAGCCTCCTTCTATTTATTCTGTGAGAAGGATGCTCCTAATGAGAGGTGCTTTCTTCATCTGGTTATGGCTTTCTCAGAGGTACTGCTTTGGGAATGAAATTTTGTTTGCTCAGTTTTACACCATGAAAGTGCACACCCGCGTGCCCCAGCGCTGTGGGGCAGGCAGTGCAGAGAACGTGCCTGTGCAAGGGGGCTTGTTGTCTTGTGCCGGGCTCAGCAGGTGGCTGAGTGGAAGCAGGAGGTGAGTTTGGCAATTTTGTGAGCTGCTCCCATGTCTGTTCTCGTTGACGTCAAAGATGGCCATACACATACAAAGGGAGTGTAAAGTCATGACTGAGAATCTTAAAGTCTTGAGGGTCAAGCAATTCCAGACAAATTCTCCTGGCAGCGCCACAGCACTTAGTGTGTGTTAGCAGTTCCCTGTAAAACATGGAGACAGTGTGGTGGGAGCAGTGTTTTTGGGCAATCATTGATTTTGGAGTCTTCTGTAATGCCAAAATTTCCCACCTTTGTTTAGTATGAGTTCATATTTTTCATGTGTTGAATGAGCATATGTTTCCCCAGATTCTGTTTACCTGATTTGCCTTCTGAATCAGTATCTGTTGTCTCCTTCTTCTTCTCCCTTTTCTTTTATCATAGGATATACAGCTGAGCATTTATTTCTATGGCTGCATAGTATTTGCCTCATACCTGCTTATTGACTTGAGAGATGACTTTATAAGTAGGGCAAGAGCTTCCTGCAAGTGGAATGTTTTAATACATGGGATTTGTTCATCACACCAGTTATGATGTGACATAATGTCTTGAAGGGTGGCAGATCAACACTGAGGCTCTTTGGAGATCCAGAAGAGTATTTTAACCATAGGCCCAGTCCCATGCTCCAGCCCAAGCTTGATTAAGGCTCAGATTGTTTGGATCTTCATGTGAGCAGGAAAACATGGCATCAACTGTGTCTGTTTTTCCAGTGCAGACAGGAAAGTGAGAGCAAGGCCTTTCTTGCCCGGGTGAATTTGCCGTCATTTGTACACTGTTGCCTTAGGGTGATGTTGTGCAGCCAGTGCTGGTCAGATCCATCAGCCAGTCTCCTTCCCAACACAGCTCTGTGCCCTGTGCAACCCGACGAGCAATGGTCATTGCTGTAGGTGAGCTGCAGGTCGTCTTATGCCTGCAGTGGGGACAGGGGTAGGGGTTTGTGTATGCGTGTTTTTGGGAGGGGTGTTTGTGAGTGTGTGTGAGTGTGTTTAACTTGCCTGACATCGGTGTGGATATACATGTGCATTTCCCTCTGTGAGTCTGTGAAGTCCCACAGACATTGGGGTGCAGAGGGACTGTTCACCCGAACCGTGTTAAGAATGTTCTCTGGTGATTTGCAGGACTGAGGTTCAGTAAAACTGAGGAGACTTGGGATAATGTTTAATATCAAAAGACACTGAACAAGAAAGAAAGCCACAACAATCTCTCCCCCTCCCCCAGGCCTGATTTCTTAATCTTTTAGGAATGATTTACAATAAATAAAAGACTTTCTGAAAGAAGGTTTTTTTTCAAGTTAACAATGGATGTTAAACTACCCCTCCCTGTGGTCCTTTCCCATCTCTTTCACACTGTCCAGCTTTAGACTTCATCCTGCAGCGAGATTCATGAAGGCAGCTCCCCTGTGCCCATGCAGAGAGATCACTGCGGTATGCAAACCATAATCACCTGGATTCCTTGCAGAAATGGGTTGTTTCCTTTCGAGAAGGCTCATTAGAGCACGCAGCCCTGTAAAACTCAAAGCTGCTAAGGGAATGGTTTCATACAGCCTGATCTCTCTCTTGTCCTGCAGGTCTTCTGATCATTTACACCGGAGCAAAAAAAAACCCCAAACCTAAAGCAAACAAAGCAAAACATCCTCCTAATGGTGTGTGTTTCTCACGTCCAGCAGTGGTGGTGTTTTACACCCAGTTTGCCCAGGTGTACATGAATGCAGGCCGGGAGACAGTATAGAGAGCAAAGCTCTTAAGGAGTTAGTGGAGCTTCCCTGCTGGAAGGTTATAATCGCACTGAAAGAGGGAAATCTTGCCTCAGCAGACAGGAAATATGTGATGCAATTTAAGCACAGAGTTGTTAGAGATAAAATAGCCCATAAACTGGGAAAAAAAAAGTAGGGAATATTTTGCATGGCCCAAATGTGCCATGTCAAAGCTAATAGCGGGGGATCCTGTGACTGCAGGAGCAGTGATGTACTGGCTACAGATGCACATGGTGATGACATCCTTTACCTGCAAGGAGAATTGCAGGTCTCTGATCCTGGGTATAGTGACTGTTGAAAGATTCTTCCTACTGGTGACAGCTTTTCTTGAGGCAAGGTTTTTTAGTTTTAATGACTGGAAAGGCCAAATCTACTGTTGGCATTTGAGGTGAAACTTGTTTCGTGTGGAATGACTGTGTGGTTGGAGAAGGCTCCGCTTCACAGAGTGGATGGTCAGGAGCTGGGTGCAACTTCAGAAGAGGGTAATGCCTCCAGCCTTCACACGCTAAGGCTCTCCACCTCCTCTCAATCCCATCTTCAAAAGTTCCTATTCCTCAGATGTTTCCACCTCCTCCAGTTGTGCCAGTTCAGCTGCTTGTGGGAATGAAATCTACATTGGAGCTAGTCTGGTGTTAAGGATTTCTTCTTATTAGCAGGGCTTTTAAAAAAAGTTGGATTGTTTAAACCGCTCACCTACCAGTGTAGCTACATGAATAGCTTAAGTGGCACAAGTGAGCAGCAATAACTGAGAGAGCATGGCAGGATCCTCTAAAACTCGGTCTGCTGCAGATGGAATAGTGAAACAGAGCCACAGCCCTACACGCTCTCAACGTTATTTGCATGAGTAGCTCCATTGTGCTTCAGTGGGACTCTACTTACACATGTAAAATTGTTTGCAGGGCCGGGCCCTTAAAGAGAATAAAAGATGTGATTGGGGTGCGCCCCTGCTCTGAACCACATACAGAAAGTGTCATGCAAATGTATTTGGCTGGCTGGGATACCTCGTCTGATCTGCCTGTTCTGAAGAAGTGGAGCTCCTGTGTCAACTTTCCTTAGGCTTGATTTGTTGTAATGGAAAAGGACCCTGCTTTTGAATAGATGAGCTAGTCTCCTGTCCTCACTGCAGACAGGGAGTTGTGAGGAGAGCGTACACAGTATGGTGAGAGCTGTAATGTTTCCAAGATGTTCTTGGATGTGCTGGCTTCTTTGGGGCAGCTTTTATGAGTTTGGCTGGGGAAGGGCAAGGCCCCAAAACGGGGGCTGCTCTTGAGGCTGGCAGTGACTGTCCCACTGTCTGGCGCTCTGAAATCCTAGAAATCCTGACTTACAACCTGTCTTCGCAGTTAAGATCATTTGGGAGCCTGTTGTTGTCAGTTCCCATGGTAAAACTCTTCAAGGACAGCGGGAGGGATTTCTCAGCTGAGAATTCCTGCCTTGGGAATTCACTGCTGTGGCAAATTCCCAAAGGTAGTGGGTGAAGTAGCAACTTAACTCTTGAGAGTGAAGCAAAACACCTTGATAGCTGCTCTCCGGAGCCCCAAAGAGAGGAAGGAAGAGACTTAAAGCCGTTGGAGGGGAGAGGCTTGGTGTGGTTATTTGAGACCGCTGCCTGCAGAGTTGCACAGTCATTTATAACTGTTTGAAATGTGGGGGGATGGGGTCGGGGGGATGGGAGAGGAGTCGGAGGAACCACAGCATCTGCAAACTAGTAGCATTTTGTGCTCCTTTTCCCCGGTCTAACTCCTCAAGGGACAAGACAGCAAAGGGTCAGAGGAGGGAGGAGAACAAAAAAGGCAGTCCACTAACACCTCGTATTTTATCGCTGCTGTTGCATGTGTTGGGATTGAAGTACAGGGTAGGATTTTCAAAGGTACCTTTGGAAAACAGAAGTTGGGTGCCTGGTTTCCTTAGGCTCTCTCTGAAAAAATCCCAGCTTCTACTTCCCAGGGGAGGCAAACTTCCCTTTTAAGCAAACCACGATGTCAGCGAGAGTGGGACTGGGTCTTCTGTCTGGAGCACCCTTGAGGCACATCTCTCCCTTACACCACGCTTGGCTGCCTGATCGGTCTCCTCTGCACAGCCACTGCCGGGGCAGCCTTTCCTGGGCTCAGCCCACCGATGTGGGATGTGTAAAGGAGAGGAGGAATTGTAGGTGTTACGTTTTGTGACCCATATCAATGTCAAAACAGGGGAGGTTTGTTTATACACTAGGTGGAGGAGCGTGCAGAACAGATGGCAGCAAAGCTGGTGGTTCCGGTGGGTTCCATCAGTTGGGTTTCACCAACACTTCAGCTGTGGAAGGTGCTGGAGAAGTGCATGTGGGACTGGCGTCAGTAGGTGAGGTGGAAAGATTCATCAGACGCCAAAGGTTTCCACCTTTGGGTGTCATAGATCTTGGGAACTTGTAGCCCCAGGGACTTGTCTGGAGAAGGTGTCAGTGGGCTGAAAATCTGTCCGGCTGGAAATGCTTCGGGTCTGCAAATCAGAAGGGACTGAAGGACCCGCTGTTAAGTATCTCCCTCAAGGAAAAGTATCTATTTGGGGTAAGAGGTGATAACTAGCTACTGTTGCACTACTCGGGAATCTGTAAAGCGTTCTTTAACAGTGTTTGCAAGTGGGCATGGACAAGGGGAGGAGAAGAGAGGGACAGAAAGAGGAAAAGCCCCTTAGGGATGGGGAGCTGGACAGAAGAGGTGGTTTTATCTGCCAGAGCAACGCCCAGCGTGAATGTTGTGCTGAAAGGGTCTTCTTCCAAAGAGTTGGGTTATTTAAAAGTGGGAGTCGGACAGGGTGGGAGTTGGACAAAGAATGGGTCGTTTGAGGATAAAGGGAGAGGGAGGACACACTCTGCATTTCTGTTCAGTGATGTTGTATTGGGCAAACAGGTTATTCAGGCATCGCGGATATGCAAAACTGATCGTCTGTCTCCGTGTGTTTGGGGCAGCGGTGGGTCTGTGCCCTCAGTGTGCCGCCGGTGCCTTGAAAAGCTCTTCTTACAGCCCACGAGATCGCCCATTTTAAGAACATTTTGTGGAGGTGAAGGAGAAGGATTAGTGGATGTTGAAAGCCTTCTTTTCAGGGTAAATCTCAGATTGAGAAGGGCGGGGGATTGCTACGAATCTTCAAGAATCTTCATTGCCAGTTTGAAACCAAACTACATTGATGCCTAATCCCCCAAACACGGAGCATTTGTCCAGGATGGGGCCCTTGAGCATTTTTAGCAGTTGATAGGTTGTGTCTGTTTGCCATTACTGCCTGGTCCCTCCCTGTTTAGCTCCAAGCTGCTGCTTAACCCAGTGCTTTCTCCCACCCTCGGATCTCTGGGCTGGTGGGCAGCCGGGGTGCTCAGCCCTCGGGGAGGAGAGACGTGCTTCTGCTCCCTCTCGCTCTTATCCCGCCTTCCTCAGAAACGCGTGGAAGGGACATGTGCCACCGTGCCGCTCCACGACGGTCCAGCGGCACCTCCGACCCGTGACCCGCTCGAGGTGGCGGCGGATCCCGGTGCCCGCCTCGGCTCCCCGGGGCGTGGAATCCCCCGCACGGGCAGCATGCGGCGGCGGGGGTGTCCCTGGGGGGGCCGGTGCTGAGGAGGGCGGGCAGG
>WEIV01018578.1:1040180-1083823 GCA_013390005.1 Calyptomena viridis
CGAACTTCGGGAGTTGGGGGGGCCCGGGGGTGCCCTAGAGGACAGGGAGAGGGGAGCTCGGGGGTGCCTGGGGGATGCGCTCCGTGTGTGGGGAGCAGGGGGTGTGCTCCATGGAGGGATGTGTGGGGAGCAGGGGATGCGCTCCATGGAGGGATGTGTGGGGAGCAGGGGATGTGCTCCATGGAGGGATGTGTGAGTAACGGGGGGTGTGCTCCATGGAGGGGTTTGTGGGGTGCAGAGGATGCTCCAGGAGCTGTGCTCCGTGGAAGGATATGTGGAACGTATGGGATTTTGTGGGAGCTGCGGTCCATGGAGGGATGTGTGGGGCACAGGGGATGTTCTAGGAGCTGCGTTTCATGGAAGGATGTGTGGGGGGCAGGGGATACTGTGAGACCTGTGCTCCATGCGATATGTGGGGCTCAGGGAATGCCACGGGAGCTGTGCTCCATGGGATGTGTAGGGAGCAGAGGATGCCCTAGGAGCTGTGCTTCATGGAAGGATGTGGGAGGCACAAGGGATGCTCTGGGAGCTGTGCTCCACGGGATGATTGGGGTGCTCTGAGGTGCACAGGGAGCTCTGGAGGTCGTGCTGTATGGAGCGGCACATGGAATGCTTTGCATTGCTTTGTGGTGCAGGGGATGCCCTGGGGGCTGTGCTGTATGGAGGAATGTATGGGATGCTCCCACTTGCAGGGGATGCCATAGGGGATGTGCTGTGGGGTGGGGTGGGCGGCTCGTCCTGTGTTGCGGCGTGGTGCCGGGGATGCCCCAGGAGCTGTGCTTCCCGCAGGGATGTGTTGTGGGGTGCCCGGGTGGCTGCGCTGTGCGGAGGGCACTGGGGTCGTGCTGGTGTGTGGAGAGCTCTGGGGTGCCCTCGGGGCTGTGCCTGGAAGAGAACAGTGTTGGGTGGATTGGAGAGGTGGTTCTGAGATTCCAGTCCCAATGAGAGGCTGGGACATAGGATGGGAGGGGCTGCAACACCAGGGGCTGTTGGATTGGGAGTGAGGACTGTCCTAGGAGAAAGAAGCTGGTGTAAGTGGGATGGGAGCTGCGGGTGTGAACTCTGCAGTGGAACTGGAGTGAGGGGCTGGGGCACAACGGCAGGGATGTAGAGATTGGAATACCAGGTGAAACATGCAGTGATGAGGTGGGAGATCGTGTGTGGGACATTAGATCATCTGGGATGCGTTGTACGGAAGGGATGGAGGGCTTTGCTGCAGGAAGAACTGAAATAACGGGTTTCTGCAGGAAAAAATGTGGAGAGGTGGATGAAGAAACGTGGAGTATGAGGTATGCTGAGGAGAATTAAGTTGATACATGAGGGGATGAATGTAGTGATGGAAGGATGTGAGGAGCTGGAACCCGAGTCATTGGGAGAAAGGGATATGGGAGTGGGATTGTGGTATGGGGAAGCATTGGGAGCCAGAATATGGGGTGAGTAGGAAGTGCTTCCAGCATGAGGTGGTGCAAGTGCTCATGAGGGAAACTGTAGGGCTCCAGAGCTGGGAAGCAGTGTAGATAGTTCAGGCAAGCAGGAACACAAGGAAGCTGAGCACACAGTGTTCAACTGGTATGTGGGATAGTTGTGCAAGAGGAGTTTGTGGGATACTAAGAGTGTGGGAGGGGATCTTGTGTATAGGGATTGTGGGGAAGAGCAGTATCTGACAAGGCAGGGGAAATGTGTTTACTTGGAAATATTCCTGCTAGGTGGAGGAAAGGCACTCTGTGTGTGTGTACGCATGAGAGGCACTCTGTGCCCTGAGTGGCTGCAGAGGGGGATGAGAAAGGTTAAATCTGTAAAAATGCTGCAAGTTCATGAGATCAGAGGTTGGACAATGAGAAAAAAACGAACACTGAAGACTCCAAATGTTTAGGGAAATGATGGGACAGGTGGATGCATGCAGACAGCAGGGCTCCACTTCTAGAATGACTGAGAGCACCCTGTATTTCTGTGTTTGTCCAACTTTGTCCCCAAGGTCACTGTGTAGGTCACAGGATGATGAGACTGAAAAGGCCTTTGACAATGAAGTGTTTGAGATGTGGATGAAGGTGGATGTTACTTGAGGAGGGTAGACAAAGCATGAGGACACAGATGGGAGAAATCTGATGTGACAGTCAATTGTGGGTTGCTATTTGGGTATAAAAAATTAGGGTGGGATGATTACATGATTAGTGGTCTGATGGTAAACTACATGATAAATCAGGAAATTGTTATGCAGCAAAGAAAGAAAGTATGAAATGAGTGTCAGGAGGATGCTGGGTGTGAGCCCACCAATGTGAAAGGGAGGATGCTTTTACTCTCCAGATGCCATACTTAACCTGGACTCTGAAACTGATCTGGAAATAACCATAAACCTCACTTTCTGGGAGAGGAACGTTAAGTCTTGTAGCTCTTGCCTGGTAAATTAACCTTCTCCTTGGTCTGGGCAGAGAAGAAACTGTTGTGCCAAGTCGGGTTTGTCTTATTAAACCTTCCTGTTGGTGACTGGTTACTCTACTGTCAAAATACAGTTTGAGGAACTGGGGGAGACAGTTCTTCCAGTTTTTAGGAGTTCCAGTTACATTTTTTTCCTTGAAAGTATTTTGTCCTCGATTTCTCTGTGAAAAGCCCACACAGACATCATAGGATGCTCTGAAGCATCTTAAATCTATCAAGCTTTAAAAGCATGAGGGAAAAAAGTGATGTGGATTTTTTCTTCTGTTTTGTTGGATTCTTTGGTCAGCGATTGCTCAATATTTCAAAAACAAATGTTGGAAGGCTAGGCGAGGCATTGCATCTAAAAGGGTATGGAATGAAAGAGTTAAAATGCCTAAACACCTTTATTTCCACTTGTTTTTGTTTACCCCTGCTCCGTATGAGGTCCATAGTGCCTGCAGTGGGGTGTTACAGGTGTGGGACTGGTGAGGTTAAACAGGGGCAGTTGTGTGTCCTGTGGCAGTGGAGCTGTGCTCCCAGGAATGCACATGCCTGCATCCCATAGCACAGGGATCTGCTTTCTCCCCTCAGTTACAAGGGTTGCTTTGGTGAGGTTTTACAGCCGTTCTGGACAAGTTGGCATGATGGCTCTGTTGTGCAGTGTGGATTTTTTTTCTTTTAACAGTGATCTCCAAAGAGATTATTTTTAATGAATGTGTCCTTTTTTTCTTACTCGGAGCATAAAAATGGCTCAAGGGCTCATATTCTTTCCCTGTCTCCCTTGCTGGCCTCTCCTCAAACAACAAAAGAAAGGCATCTTTCTTTTTTTAACTTGAAGTTAGCAACCATGTCAGTTTTGGGATTTGGGAGTTTTCTCAGTGGGGTGAGTGCGGTTTTGTTTTGTTTTTTTAAATCTGTGTTTTTTGGGTCGGGATTTTATTGCGGAGAAGGGTCTGGGGATCTTGGGTCTCACTGCACTTGTGTGAACTCTTAACACCTTAATTGAAGGGGTGGAGATGCTGAATCACTAACAAAGACCTCCTTTATCCAAAATGTTAATCAATCATTGACGTTAAATAAGTGTGAACAAAACCAAGCAAAAAAAAAACCCACCCCAAACAAGTTTTTGTGTAAGTCCCCCTCCCATTCAGCTGCTCATCTTTGGTCAGGTTAACATTAGAAATTCTTCAGGGAATGTATTTCATGTGTGGGTACTTGGTTTTCACAATGTTTGGTAAAGTTCTGTTGCTGACTCCCGAGTGTAGTTTTTCCAATACAGATTATTTAGCTCATAAAGATGTTCTGGGACAAATTGTGATCTGTTCTGGTGTGGAGGAGTAGCTGGACTATGGCAGTACTATTGTGACCATCTTTTTGTAGGCTTGTTTTTTTGTTGTTGTTTTTTGCTTTCCTCTCTTGTGATCAGTTAATTTGCTTATTGGTCAACACAGTCTTCTAAGCTACACAGGCCCTGAATTTTAATGTGAAAGAAAATAAGTAGGTGTCTGTTCATACAACCAGAAACTTTGTAGATCTCTTCTGTATATTATGAATACTAAGGGTGTGGACTCTTGCCTGTGCTCTCCCTCTCCTTCCCCCCCATCTTGTATTTCATCTTTACAGTTCGTGTGCTTGGATTGTTTTCAGTTTGGGTTAGTCCACAGCCGGAGAAACTGCATTTGTCACTAAATATCCAAATATAGAAACTAAGGCAACTGTAAACCACAAGGCGAAAATGTTCATATACAACAGCTTTTCTGAGCAATTTTTATGTTTGAAGTGGGTAAGAATGGAGTACCTTTGATCCATATTTCCTAGTTATTCCAAGTCTTGCTACTCTGTAACATGTTGACATCCCGTACCTATTTCAACATGTTTCTTTCTAGATACTTTTTTCCCCTGAGTTCCTGGCATGCTGTGTTGATTCTCTTGCCTTACAAACTGTGTCTATGGCCCTGGTCTTTTATAAATTCAATGGGAAAAAAATCAAACCCCAAACAACAACTTTATCCTGTGGAGCAATTTACACTCAAGTGAGTATTCAAACTAATTTCCATCTTAAATGTGAGCTGTGCTGCCTCACAGGGCTTCATCTCTTCGGCTTTCTAGAAGTTTACCAGAATTTCTTCAGAGCAATGCAGGCAGCCTTCATAAAATCCTTCTAACTAGTTTGTGTGGCCTTGGACTTCACAGAAATCTCTGTGCCTCGCTCAGTCCTGTGGTCTGTTTACATAGATATGAAGTCCTTTAGCCCAGCAAGTTTTGCTTTGGGCTTGGATTTCCTGCTTACAAGCTCTGCTGGAGTCCTTCTAGTCTTCCTGCTGGCAAAAATGTGTTAGCTCAGGTTTTGAGAGCAATTTGTGAATGGAAGGAGATTTCATTGCTGAATTTTTGTCCGAGCACTGCTCTACCTGTTGGATTTGAAAAAGCTTTCACCCGTATATCCTGACTTGTTAGTTTGTTTTTTTTTTTTACTGTTTTAAAAGTTTAATAATTTTGGAGCTTGACCTCCTTTGTGATGGGGACTGTACAAGTCGAGAAGAACAGGAACCTTATTCATAATTAGGAATTCCTGATAATCTTGAAGGACTTGAACAAAAAAAATCTATCTGTAGGGAAGTTTCTGGAGAGTTGCCTTTAAGATCACACAGGCTCACAGATGCCAGTTAGCAACAATAAGTACATTTTAATGTGCTGAATCCAAGTGAACTGTTCCAATGTTGCCTTTTAATTTATGTTTTTGAAGAAGCAGGGTTGTCCTTTGTGGCTGCCCTCTGTTACTGTGTCCATGAACACTTCTTCCAGCTGGTTTGTGAGGAGTCCTTGGTGCTTGCCTGTTTTGACTGCACCACCCTGCTGTGTGTGCTGGTGCTGCTGCTGGAGCAGCTGGATGCTGAAATGGATCAAGGAGCTGATCTGGATTATAAGTAGCCTGGCAAAAAAAAAAAAAAAAAAAAAAAAACAAAGGTTATACTTAGCCTGCATCAGTTTGCCAGGGTGGTTCACTGTTTGGCCACACCAGTGGTTGTATGGGCACCTCAGACAGTGTGGTGCAGGGCTGGAAGTAAATACTGGTAGTGGTAGTTCTGGAAGCTGGCATTGCTGCCAAAGTGAATGCTCTTCTAACCATACCCCTAAGAGTCTGCTAAACTTGCTAAATGTTTTTTACACCTATTTGTTACAGCTTCCCTTGCCTGAGAACAGTTCCTTCAGCTCACCTTGTTCTTTTTGCCAAAAATCATCTCTGAACATCTATGCAAGGTATCAAAACAGAAGCTTTAAGCAGGGCAGAATATGGTGGTTTAGCTGTGGAAAAGCTTCTGCTACATCAAGACTCTGCTGATACAGAACATGTACTGTAAATTGAAGGTAGACTATTTAGTGTGGTTGCAATTAAGCAGTGAAACTCATGCTGTGAGAGTCATCAAGAGCAAGAATTCAACAAGAGTTAAAAAGCATCAGATGTCTGTAGGAATATGAAGAATATTTAGCTATTGTAATCAGTGACAGTAGAAAATTTGGAAGAGGTATTAAGCCTGTGGTCTAAATCTTGTATTTTATTCTGCTCTAACAGATGTGTTCCTGCATCGGGAAAGAGAGCTTGTTGTGCTTGGGTTTGCTACAGGGTTCTTGCACACTTCTCTGGAAACTTGATGGAGACCTGTGTGTGAGATGTGCCATTGAACTGCATAGGCTTTTGGTTGCTTCCCGGTGAATCATCCTGAAATCTGTCTGAGCTGCCAAACTGTGGCTATGGCAAAGTGAACTGCTGCTACCTGACTTGCTTTTGCTTTACTCCTCCTTCTGGGGTTGTTCTTGCCTGCTCTTTAGTAGAGTTGGATCTGAGTGCTCTGGTTTTGATCTACTTTGACAACACTCATTGAATTTATTTTCAAGGCTTTATGAAATTGCTGTTTACTATATCTGAAGAATGAATGTTATCTATTTGGAGCAGATAGACATACTTCAAGATCTCCTTTTTTCAGAGAGACTTAAAAGCAGAGGTGAGATTTTCCTTGTTTGGCCTCTGAGAAGGAGCTTGTAGAATAGGGAAGGGAGATGAACAGTGGAACTGTAAGGTGGTTGGCCTGGGTTTTTTTAAAGCCTAGGCAGAATCTGTGAAATCCTTTTGAAGGAAGGAATATGGAAATATGTTTTTTTACTAGGGACATGATTTCTTTCAGCAATGCAGGGCTGAGAGGTAGAGCAACATCCTCTGAAAGTTCACTGAAAATGGGGTGCTGTAGTCTTGAAAACAATGCTGGTTTTAAGTGCTCCTTAGTGGTACAGCCTTATAACAAAAGGAGTGCATGACATAGACAATAATTTAGCTGCATATGGAATTGAGAGAGAGCTTGCTGTTTTCTGTATTGAATTCAGAGCCATTGTCACTCAGGCACAGATAGCCACACACCTACCTGTTCAACTCCTAGCATTTGCAGTTCCTCTGAGCTGACTCTCTGGTTTTCATGGCTGTTTGTCCTCTTAAGAAAACAGTGCCACTGTGTTTTTGCTCCTTAGCTTTCTGCTGGGGCTGTCTTGCATAGTAGCAGAGCAAGAGAGCTTTAAATCACTGACCCATCTTGTCACTGGATGATCTCCATGTGCCTGTTGTCCTCTATGCCTTCTGAACAAAGGGTGCAGATATCTGTTTTACCTTATCATTGGGGTGGCTGGGGCCCATGGGCTCTTTTAAATCCAGGTTAGTTTAGATTTGATGATGAACTTGAGAACAGAGCCTGGCTTGTAATGTGCCTGTGATTTATCTACTCAACCATGTTACTTACGCTCCACAAATTTCTTTAAGTCTGTGAGGCTGCTTGTGTAAGTTGTGTCAAGCTACCTTTGCCACTTTTCCAGTGTGTATATAGTTGTGAAGACCTGGACAAAAATTCTGGTTTAGTGGTTCACTGATAAAAACACTGGCTAAGATGAAGCAGTACACCATTTTTCAGGTTGCTCAGTGCTCTGCTTTCTGCATTTTGCTAAACTGACTCCTTCAGGTGTCTTGATATTGCTGTTCCACTGCCTGTGAAATGGCAGTATTTTATCTATGTACCAATCTAGATTTGTTTGAGGATTGATTAGAAATGTATTTGCAGTGTAATATAAAACCAAGCTGTAGCCTGTTGAGGTGAGCAGCCACAGCTTCAACAGCAAGAGCTGTTATGATGGAGAGTTTAGGCAGTCCAAGTCTTCTTGGAACTTCTTCTAGTGGAATGGAAGTTTTCCACTCCATTTTATATGTATGTGTGAGAAAGAAGTAAGGAACTTCAGGCCAAAATGACTTGACAGCTTGTTAGCATGAAAACGCTTTCTTCTGTCTCTTAAAAAACCCCCCCAACATATATATATATATATATAAATTTTAACCTTCTTGTGGTTGGGGATAGAGGGTTGAAACTGTCAGGCAAATAGCCACCATCCAGCAGAAATGCTCATGAATGCTGTCGTGAAAGCAACCTTTGATTTGACAGTTATGAGTCTTTGAAAATAGCGCTCTGTTTATACAGCACTGTAAATACTTTGAAGTGCGTTAGGCTTTGCTGTACATGCGTGGCTAACTAGAAGAATATTAAATGCCTACATCTTGTGTTGAGTGAGGGAGGATCCCACAGCAATTGGAATTGCATGCTTCTCATACTTTTTATAAGATCATGTCAAAGCAGTAGATTTGATAATAGACCTGATTATACAATTGCTTAATTTCTTGTCAAAATAACATTTTTACATGCAGTGTTCTGAGATCTTTGAGGTGACCTCATGTTATTTATCAAATGTCAGTTTTGCATCCCAGCAGCTTTGATATAATCATGTAGCATCACAGAGTACTGTGTACATGCAGTCTTTGCTTGCTGGAGTTCTTTGAAGTGCCTTACTCCTTAGAAGAGTCATTGCTGTGTGGAAGATCCTACATTTAATGATGAGGAAACCAGGGTGGAAGCACTGCACTGTGTAGCTAAAGGTCATGCTACATCTCACATGCCTAATGTGGGTCTAAAAGCAAAGAAATGAGAGGTTCAATGCACCAGGAACGTGAACCCCCTGACACACATCTTACTCAGCAGTAAGCTGCAGGGGATATAGTAACTCTCCAGCTCTGTCCCCATGGGAATGCCAGCTTTGTGATGCTGAGCTCCCCAGGTGCTAGAGAACAGCAGGAGGGCTCCTGTAAAGGAGAAGAGCAGAGGGATGGCTGGTGGTGACAGTCCTGATGGAAAACTGGTCTGGCAGGCAGTGCTGGAAGGTAGCAATGCTCAGGGGAGCCTTGAAAAACTGCTCTTTTGGGATGAGAGAGACCAAATACCTGTAAAGGTGAAGGTGAACATGAAGGAAGGTGTATGGGCTGCCCTTAGCAATTCCAATGGGAATCGGGTTGTGTCCCCTTGCAGCAAACCAGGGAATTACTGCTTGCTGTAGCACCAGGTTTTCCTCAGAGGAGCTCTGTCCTGTACTGACCCATCCCAGCCCCACATAGCTTATGAAAACTGACAGGATTGTAGCCCAAGGAGTTATGCCTGAGGATTGTTTCTTATCTTTCATTCTGGAAGCCTGTTGAAGGGATGCTGAAAGGAAAGAAAAAAGCGCTTTTTTTAATCTATGCTGAACTGATAGGTGACTTGTTTCTCCTAAGCCTTCTGCTTAAGCAGTGTGGTGTTACTACTTGTTGAAGAACTGGTGTCTCCTCAGTCCTGTGTTTCCATCCATTATTTGAACATGTTTTCCCCCCACCTCCTTTGCACAGATTAGTTTCTAGAGAATAGTCTGCTGGCAAGCTTGATACAGGTGTCTTTTACCCATGGTTGTTTATGGTGATGTCCTTTTTTTAAAGTTTTCAAAAAATAAACCCAGAGAAGTAAGGGGAAAGAGCTTGCCTCTGTCTACGAACACGTTGCCTAACTCCTGAAAAGCAGGTGAAGTTTTGACAGAAGCCAAAGCAATGAAAGCAGCCCATGGAAAACTCCATCATTGTGCACTGGACTCCTTCATGCCATGCTGACTGATGTTGGGGTTGTTAACTGCTAACATGATGTAGAAAGCTGCAGAAGCCTGTCGTATATTAGAGAAATAGTGTTAAAACATTTCTTGAAAAATCTTTTATTGCTCAAGCTTTTGATCCTTGTCGGTGTTAACAATGGCAGAAACCCCAGGGCCAACAGGCTGCTCCCGAGGTAAGTGACACCCCACAGAAGGTGCTTAAACCTCCAGCTGTAAAGCACATAGACTGCTCCCAGCATTGCTGACAGAGGTGGAGCTGCACTGGTGCTGGCAGCTGTGCAGGGGTACAGCTGAGGCTGGGCTGAGGGCAATGTGACGTTGACACACCGTGGGGCTGCACAAAGCTATCCCCAGTGCCCTGGCAGCAGCCTGGCTGACCTGCCCCTGCAAATGCCACTGCTGCTGGAGGAGCTGACATGGCATGAACACCAAAGGTGGGGAGCATTTGTAATGTTCCTATACTGAAGCAGGTAGTTGTAGCTTAGGCTTTGAGGTTTTTGTAAGGATTTTCCTTTTGGCTTTTTCCCCAGACCAGTTTCTGGAACTGTGTCAGAATCTGCCAAGAGCTTGTTCTAGTCCCAAGTGGACCAAGTAGTTCAAGTGTTTTTTACATAATAGCAGCTGGGAAATTGAAAGGCTCTTCGCGTTTGTCTGCGTACACCTTGAATCTGCTACCAGCATCCATAAGTGTCTGTCTCCTCCATTACTTTGGGGAAGGAGTTGTACAGAGTCAGACGCTGTCTAGGACAGTCATTCATCCCCACTGGATTAATAATGCACTGAATTGTGTTGTTAGATGCATTGAAAAAAAGTCAAATGGACTTGTAGTTGTCTGTTTGACAAAAGGTGTTAGTGTTACAACTCTCAGAAGTGATGGGTATGAAAATAGTGGGCAATGTGTCTGTTGCAAAAGACCATTTTATAATGATTTTTTAAGTACCTAAGAAGACTAATTACTTATGGTAATACTAATTACTCATGCATCATGGCTACTGTTGGTTATCCATGTGCTTGACAGAAGGAGGAAGGAAGAGAATAGTTGCTAGAGATACCATTTTCTGAGAGAAGGGGATGATTACATGAGAAATGTCATAAAACACTTAATTCTCTGAGCCTTTGGGTTTGTATTGTGCTTTGTCGGTGATTGTCTTGATTGCTCATTTGGAGAGCAAAAGGTTGAACTCTCTATGGCCATTGCTGTTCTGAATGGACTTAAGGAGAGATTGGGTCTTTGGGAAATGTCCATGTATGTGGTAGGAGTTGGGGAGGAAATTAAGGGAGGAAGGGTATCTGTACTGTCTGACTTGAGGTATGTGGACGGGCAGGCACACTCAGGCTCAGCAGAGCTACATCGTGTGACCACACATGCTCTATTTGCACCAGGGTGATTAAGTATATTTTTACAGTTTCTGGGATACTTATCCTGTAGTCCTAAGTTCTTACATTAAGTTAAGCAAATCAAGGAAGTTCTCTTCCATGGAATCTTGCATGCCCTTTCCATGTCAATGTGTTTGTAGGTCTTCCAGGTGCTAATTTTAAGTGAGTCTGTCTTTGCTCAGCCCCTTTCTCTGTGCTTCAGGGCTGGAGTTAGTTGTTGGCAATAACCTCCTCATTTAGAGTTTAACAGAGAGGTGTGTAGTCACCATATGTACAGGAGAAGGTGTTTTCTCTGTGGAGGTTGCAATGCTGCTGCTGGAGATTGTGTAGTCCCCACATTCATGTAGCAAAGTAAGTTTAGGTGACAAGTTCTTGATTATTCTGTTGACTGTGAGTCGTTTTCAGTGCAAGACTGTGAGCAGAGAGGTAATACTGTGCAGACTTTGAATTGGCACCGATTTCTCTGATGTGGATAAGGTGGAATTCTTTTGGAAACTGAAAGCTTTGTATATGCCATCACTTTTTATTGCCATGACACAAACATAGGAAAGTCCATACTGTTTCAGGATAAGTTAGGACCATGTAGAAATTGATGACTGGCTATGACTTGCTATCTAATCAGCTGAGATGAACAAGCTGAGATGAACTCCTTATCTCAATGTTGAGAAAATAATTTATAAGTAAGGGGGATTTGTGGTTTACTAGGGAATGATAGAATATGGTATTTACCCCAAATCATCAGCTGTTTTGTGTAGAATATGGTCCATGTGGCACATGAGGTGCCCCTGGTGCAAGTGGGCCCGAGCTTTCTGGTACAAGGTGCATGAGAACGTGTCAGCTAAAAGTCTGATGTGTCCTAATTTGTGTGGTTTGGTTAGGAGCTAAGGTCTGCAAACCCTGCAGTGAAAAGAGCCAGGACAGTAGGTAGTCAGGCCAGGTTGTGTGGTGTCCAGATGGCATATGTATTTATGTGCACATGTGACACTGTGTCTTCAACACCAGCAGTTCCTTAGGTACTCCATGTATTTTCTGCCCTTGTTTAAGAAAAAGGGCAGAGGGATCTGGCAGGAGATGGATGCAAGTGTGATTCAACAATTAGTCTATCCATGCCAGTGCCATCAGTCAGTGCTGCCTCCTTTGCGCCAGTGAGCATGTGGCCACCTGGTTGGATGAAACATGAAAGTTGTCTCCTGAAAATTATTCCTATCTTACCAAGAGTTAGTTTTCAGCTGGGTCACAAGTGCTAGAGATGGCTGGAAGGGATAGAGTTGGATAGGCTGGTTGAAGTGGCTTTCCTGGATCCAGCACATGGTTGGTGTACAGGAAGTTAAAATTGCATTTTTAACAGACCTGTTTGAATGCTGGTGGGTCCAGTCCTAGTTGTGTTACAAGCCTATGCTTTATGAATTCCTGGGAAAGGATGAGGAGAACAGTGTTTGCTAAGAGGTAGAGGCAGATTTAAAGGTGTGTGTAATAGCCCTTGGTAGGGAGCCGTATCTAGAATTTGGGACCAGTTCAAGGGATTGAAGAGTGTCCTGTGTCCCTATATCCTGAAGTATCATGGGGAGATGTGTGGCATTTAGAATACTCATGTCAGTTTATCTGTTTGCTTTTACGTGGTCTTAAGGAAGTCTGACAGCTCAATAAAAGCATTGAATAACACTTGCTGAGTCCTCCTGGTTTCCCAATTGCACTCCTTATCAATGAGGTGTGTAATCAAGTACTTTATTAAACAGCGGCTTATTAAAAAGTAACGTGCAGTTTAGCTGCAAGTGTGTAAAGTAAGCAAGTGCTTAACAAAACTGGTAAGTGCAGCACGTGATGAAAACCAGTGGCACCTCTTGGGTGTAGTGGAGTCACCTTTTGCCAGTGCAGCTGTTCTCCCTCTTATGTGGTTGAATGAGGGTCGGAGAAATAGGATGTGCCCTTCCCAGTAAAATTGTGCTGAAGGAGCGCGTTGGCTGATTCATTGCCTTACCCCACCTTTCAAGTCACACGGGGAATCTACTGGTGGATGCTCCTGCAGAGGTTTGCTTCCTGGTGGCTATAAGGATGAGTGGTTGCTCAAATACCTCTTGCTGCTGTTGGTTTTGGTCCCTCCTAAAGCTGCAGTTCTTCCCAGAGCAGTCTCTTACTCTACTCCTTCTCCTTCCTTGCCCACTCCACTGTCACAGATACAATTCAGGGTGCAAGCTCAGTTTGCATTCAGGGTTATCATTTGTTTTCTGTAGAGCAGGTCTCTAGCCTTTTTTCTTTTTCCATCTGGTTTTAGGCTCTCGCCACTCTCAGTCCAGTACAGACTGACAGTCCCAGAAAGGCCACAGGGAAAACAGCAGCGTGCTCTTTCTTGTGCACAGAGAAAGGTTTCTTGCCTTTAATGCTTCGTGTCACAGTAAGGCCACAAGTCTGATACTTTTATCTACTTGATATGCCTTTATTTCATCTCTCCACATTCTCCTTCTCAAAGAGGGAGAAAAGACTGAAGTGAATCAGAGATATCTGCAGCTGTTCCTGCTGAAGCAGGCATAGTGCTGTACACCTCCAAGTACTTGCCCACTTGTCACTATCAAGCTTCTGCAGTTTAAAGGCATAAAGTAGGAATAAGCTAATTTGGGTGGGGTTTTTTAACTTTCTGTTTCCAGTACAGTAATATGGTGGCTGGTTTGTAGAAGTACATGGGTGGTTCTCAAATACTTAACTGAAAGGTAAACCAAAATGTGCATTTGCATCTTGTTGGTTACTTGGTGGTAGCTGCTTGTGTACATGCTCTCAGCCTTTTGCTCTCAAATTCACTGGAGGGAGCAAGCTGTCTTGTGCTGACTGTGGACTCAGACCATGCAGGTGAGCAGCAGAGATGGGACACTAGAGGATGGAATTACAGAATTGCAGGAACTGGGTAGCCTACGAGATGGATGGTGCCCCTCTTTCAAGCCTGAGCTACGGTTTGTAAGGCTGCCTTGCTCCAGCTCTTTGCCAAGTTGGGATTAAATGTTTCCAGCACTAGAGCTCCGATCATTGTTTGTGATAGATTCTGTCCATCCTGCTGTGTGCTGGTGTTCACGTGTTTTCCTCTTCGAGAGAAAAAGTGATTTCTGTCTGCTTTGGTAGAGGTGTGTCAGTATTGGCACTGGCATGGCTTAGCCTGTATTGTTTTGTTGGGTGGGGTAGGGGAAAGGGGAGAGGAGATATAACTGGGTAATTTGATTCAAGGATGATTGTGCTGCTGTGGTAGGTTTTACTGGATGAAGCAGCTTGTTGCGATAGGTGTTTGTTTCAGCTTCTGTCTGCAGGTGTGACTTGGCTAGATAAGGATGGTCTATCGTGTTGATGATTTCATTGTTTGATTTGGCTGGACTGGGTGGAGAATGTAGCTGCATTGTTTGGGACTAGCTTTGTAGTTTGGTTTTGTGAAGTGGATTACATGGCAGCACATTGCCACATTATTAAGGTGAAGCTGCAGTAGATAATAGTTGGAGAATGTTGGAGGGAAGAGAATATGCACAGGGTTTCACAATGCATAACTAATTGAGCCTTCAGCTCCTGTGTTTCTGTTGGGAGATCTGGTCAGCAGAATGCATTGGGATTACACAGAAAACCTCTGGTAGTGATTTCAGTTTGCAGTCCTGCTTTTAGCTGTGAGGCTGTCCATGCTGTGTAAATAACTGAGAGTGCTCTGACAGACCACACTGGCCCTGACAGTGCAAGTGTTGTTTGGATGCATTTTGTTCTTGCAGCCTCTACAGTCTTCTCAGTGGATGAGGGAGAAGCTGGCAGGTTGCTGCTCTTTTTTCACTGACCTCAGATTTACCAGTCCTCAAAGTCTGTGTTTCCTTGTATTACCAAACTTTCAGGCACTTAAACTTGCTTTAATATGTGACTGAACATTATTAATTGATGCAGTGTTGTCTTTATTGCTGATAGTGTGGCTGATCAGTTCTTGGGCCATGGACTCTTTGGCCTTCTAGGAAATAACCATAGTACAAGGTGGGGCTAACCCTCCTATCTTGAGGAGACTTGCAGTATGTCTGACTTGGGGACGGTTGCCATTGGATTCCCTTCTCTCCGTAATGTGTGCAATGATGTGAAGTAGAGCTGCCAGAACAGTAGATAGTGCTTCCTCCTTCTAAAACTTGCCTGGTTTTCCCCTAGATGTGACTGCCTGGCTTTATGTGATGCTTGATATTGTTACTTGACAATTGTCTGGCTGTGGAGGAGGTTGTATATATGAAGCACAGGGGTTTGGCAGGAGCTGCTGGGCACATAGTGAGGGGAGGGTGAGCCTTTGAAGAGAGATGGGTGCAGAGAAGGGAAGGTGACATGTCCAAGCTTTGTGCCAGATTCTCTTAGCACAGATGAGCTCATGGGAATTGAGCTGGCTGAAATGTGGGAGTGCTAAAGCAGGTCTGACCTATTTCCCTTCCATGGGCAGCATGGATCTTCAGATTTTTCCAGTCTGATGGTGGCTTTTTGGGTGCTGACAAATCTTGCCAGGCTGAGCAGAGGCTTCCCCTTGGTGGTTCAGAACAAGTTTTGGTTCCTCTGCTTCTGTGGCTGGATGCATGGGAGGGGCACACAGCTTGGCTGCGCATTCTTGTTGTTGAAACTTTTCCTCTCTCTTCTTTTTCCAGGTGATCGTTTCTTGTGAGACAAGTGGTTTGCAACTCATGGCCTCCACGATGAGTACTGCCGTGTCGTGACACCAGGGGTCTTGGTAAGCTACTTGTTGGAAAGGCGAGGACCTCTCATATCTCCACCGGTGTGGACCCATCTCTTTTTGTCTCTGTAATTGAGGTTTGAAGTCATTTAAAGCCATTCAAATTGTAGGCTGCAACCAAGTGGGGTGAGGCTACATTTTCACCTGTTCTCACCTCCTCCTTTGAGCTTGCAATGGCACTGATGTGGTTACATGATCAACCAGATCTGGGGGCGAATCCAGCTGAATAGAGACTTCTGTTGTTTCCCTTGGGTTAGTTCCCATTCAGATCTTTCCCTGATGTGGTCAGGAGAGAGGTGGTGAGAATGAGCAGCCAGTTAAACCATCCCTTTTCCCTGCAGCTGTTGCCTGGCATACCTTAAAGCAGTCCTGAAAATACAGCCTTGGATGTAGCTTGCCAAAATGTCTTGAAAAGTGTTTTGACCGTTCACTGTCAGTGACCCTACCTCTAATTTTAGAGCAATGATAAAGGCTTTGCTATGGCAGGCAGACTCCAGCTGCAAAAATACATTTCTCTAGAGCTGTTCCATTATTGAACCCTAGATACCCAGACGTACATATGTTAGAAGTGCATTGAGAAAAATCATGAGACATTCCATTTCACATTATAAAAGATGGTACATTCCCTGTGTGCAGAAATAAGAAGCCAAGGAAGTTGAGTTGCTGTTGTTCCACCAATGAATATATTGATGCATCCTTTATAGCTCTCTCTGGAAACAAGAAATTTAAACTGAGATTGGAAAATACAGTTCCCTTGCAGAGTGCATCAGTTCTAATAGATGGAAGATATATGTATATAGAATAATAAAAAAGGAGGGTTAAAAAATTGGACAGTTCCACACCGCCCCCGGGTGAAGTACTTGAAAGTTTGTTGATGTCAGAAATACTGTGTAGCCAGTGTGATCCTGATTCATCTCTTCATGTTTTCTGATTGCACTGTGTAAGACTGGGAGTCTGAGGCAATTCTCATCTCGTAGTAAAAGGTAACATAATGCATAAATATCCAAATGGAAAAGCAGAGGATGAAACAACTAGAATACTTAAGATCATCATGCAGGCATCTGTGTCCTCCCTTAAGCATCAAGCTCTGCTCACTTTAATGCTGTTATGCCTTTTTCCTTTTTCTTTTTTTTTTACCTGGAATTCACTGTGTTTTCAGTCACACCTTCTCCTTAAGTGAGGACCCTGAAGTATCACTGAGTTCCACTGACTTTTACAGATGTATCAGTCTCTTGAAAAGCGACGTTGGGTGCTGTTGATAATGCTTCAGTCTTGTTGTCAAAACAGGAGCCAAATTTGCATGCAAAGATGATACAATTTAGATATGTGTAAAGAGGTTCTCTCCCATCTTTAATGTATCTGCATAGCACCAGCTCCAATTGCAACATGATAGTAATAACAATGGTGATAGGATAACTCCAACACTGCTCTCAAAATCGGTGGGGTATGTGGGTCCTCTGAAATGTGGCTCAGACTGGAGTTCATCTGATTATGTCTAGTAGGAGGTGTTTAAAATGAAACGTTTATTGCAGAAACATTCCCCACGTTAATAGGTTTGTGCAGCACAGTGGAGGTGAGAATAGAGAGCAGGATGACTTCTCTGGCTCATGAGGGAGGCATGTGGCAGAAGGAGTTTTTGGAGATGATGCAGAGCTTCATGGAACTGCTGCCATGTGGATCCCTATCATGTTGAAGTACAGCAGTGCAAAGTCACTAAAATGTATAATGGCACAACCCCTCAACTATATAAATTTGGGGAACTGGAAAACCATGATGTTCAATACTACAAGTTGCTGATAACTCTCGTTGGCTGGAGGTGGGCGTAGAGTGCCCGTGTTTCTTAATCTTCTGGTGTCAGCACAAAAACAAGCTAATTTTTGTTTCTGAAATGCGATTTGAACAGTAATTTCTTTATAAAATTCAAGATGTCCCCATTCTGGTAAGTTTTATTTTGTTTCATTTGATATACACAGGAAGAAACTACTTCTTTGGTGCTGAGAAGGAATATTGGGAATATTTACATTTGAATAATATTTAACTAGCAAGGCTTAATACATTAACAATAAATCTTGGTTAGATTCTAAATTAAGTGGATTTGCATCTGAGTAGGTGAGATGAACAGGAGAGATTTTGTTGAAACATAAACAAGACAGAAATTTGTTCCAAAATAATTTAGCCCAAAGCACGTAAGCAGTAATGTTCAGTAGTTTCCTCCTCCAGAAGCAGTTTTATATGCCTTATTGCCTGTGCCATGCATATTGTTTCTTATAAAGAAGCTGAAAAAGTGTTTTTTTTCCTTGTTTTATTTTGTTTGTTTGTTTGTTTTTGTTTTTTAAAGCCTCAGTGGTCTGTGGAGTGTTGCTGAGCAAATTTGGATGGGTACTTCTCTAGTGCTTTTTTGACCTCTCTAATAGATATGATGAGTGACTAAGCCCTGATGTTTTCAGACTAGTCACACATAGCTACTAGCTTACAGGTGGTCTGGAAGGCATTTTATTTTATTTTTCTCCCTTTGTGTAACCCTTAGCACACATTATTTGGCGTATGTCTTTTTATATTGGACCAAGGAGACAAAAGATTCAAGCACAGTTTATGTTCTTAAGAAATATCAGATTGTGGCCATTCAAAGGGGAATTCTGGATAACTAAGTCATGTTCGGGATTTGTAATTTTGGCTTCCTGCTGACTTGCTGTGAGGCATCTTTAAGCTGAGCGCATATGCGGAATCAAAGTGTTCAGATACAAGGTGCTTCCCTGTTTTGTTGACTCCTGAATGATTTGCTTTGCACAAAGGGAAGATGGCCTTACTGCCCGTTAACTGAATGGCCAGCCAGGGCTGCCTCTGGGCAGAAAAACCCATCCCTCTGAAAGCTCTTCTCCTGTGTCTTCTCAGGAATGAGGGAATACTGCTTCACACCAGACACATCTGCTTGGAAAAGCTCCTCACTGATTTTCTGTTCTCTTCTTGGGTGGTTTGCAGTGTGCCCTGGAGATGCGAGACTTCCCCTGGGCAGCAGGAGGCACGCATCTAGAGAATGCTGGAGCTGCAGGAGGGAAGTGCCCAGTGCAAAACCAGCGAGGAGCAAAGAGAAAAAAGGCAAGCAGACAGCCAGCACTGAGAGAAGCGGGTGGCAGAACGTGCTTCGACGCTGCCTCTGGCGGCACGCTCCCCAGAGGAACTTGACAAGAGCCCATCTGCGTGTGTGTGAGACTGTGAGCTCAGGATTTCTGTCAATGCATTCCAGTAACCCCAAAGTGAGGAACTCCCCGTCAGGCAACACACAGAGGTAAGGAGAAGAGCCTGTACTCAGCTGCTCTGGGTTGGTGCATGTTGGCGTCCCTGCTCTGCTGCCGGATTAGTCCAAGGACTGGTGCAATGTGCTTTACTGGGCCTCCTTTGTGCTCCCATCAGACCCGCTGAGTACCTGAGCAGTGGCTGCACAGTGCTGACCTGTCTTCACTTTTGGAAGGCTCAGGATGAGCTGGAAGCTGTAAACACATGAGGCGTGGGTTCTCCATTCGTTGTGCCCTCCTCCCTTCCATCAGGTGTCTGAGCAGGCTGTAGGAGAGTAAACATGTTGTTTCTATCTTGTTTTTTTTCCTTTTCTTCCTCTTCTAATTATCTATTTCCCAAGGGGGTCTTGGGCAGCAGAAGGTCTCTCTGCCTGTACTTCCACACAAAATGCTTCCTCTGTATTATTGGCCTGAACAACCTGGAGAACTGGTCAGCTGAGCACTGAGATCCTGTGTCAGTCACCTGCCAGTGCAGCAGGTCAGCATCTCTCCTCCACTAATTTGGAAGGGGAAGAATGTGGAAGTCAAGTGGTTTCCAGGGACTTGGAATGGTCTAATTGATAGCATTCTTGGGTTTGATTATTTACTCCTAGAGGTCATCTGGAGCTTACGAGTATTTCAGAGGGAATTCTTCTGAGTCAGATGTCTGTCCTAAGGAGGAAACAGCTTGTGTGGGTCCCACAGTGAGGATGCTAGCAAGCACTGCTTGTTGGAAGTGGTAGTGATGATGGGAAAACACAGAAGATCTGATAGCAGTGGAGTAAGTGGAGGGTGAGGAGGAAGGGGTGGCTAATATGTCTGTAAAACCTAGAGGAGCAAAACGTTTTTAGGATGCAATTTGCTGGGTGGAAGAAGGAAGGAAAGACACTGAATCCGCTTTGGCTCCATCTGCCCCATTTTGCAGGAGTGTGCTTGGAGATGGTATCCTTCTCTTTCCTTACTCAGAGGCAGGTTGTAGCTGGTTTAATTGTTTTCACGGTCAGAGGTTTGTGTTTTCCTGGCAGCTCGCCCCAATGTATGACGAATGCTGCAGTAATGCTGGGTTTTCCTTGTGCTCCCTGTAGAACTGGATAGGGAGGTGCAAGGAAGGGGGTGGGGGTCTCCTCTGATCAGAGCTGCAGCGTATAGTTGAGGTCCAGGAGAATGGTGAGGTGAACTGTATTGTGCCTTGTTTGTTTACTCTGAGCTGGTCTTGGTGCGAGGTGCTTCTCTGTGCACATAGAAACCGTTGTCTTTATTGACAGAAGCACCAGAGGTGGGTCCTCATGTGACAGCAGTTTCTGGGATCTGGCAGGTCTGTGGTTTGCCCTGGTGCCTTCTTGAGCAATGAGATTCCATCTTGGATAATAACCCTTTCAGGGCATGTTCAAAAAAGCACCTACATGACTCTTAAGCTTACAGGCATTTTTTTATTTGTCAGCAATTGTCTTAGCTTGCAAAGGTGACAGTGGTTGTTTCTGCCTCACTCTACTCCATTCCTGCAGGGCCGAATGAATCAATAGTGTGATTTGTCAACTTTTTTTTTTCTTTTTTGCTCTGTCCCCAGTAGCCCCAAATCAAAGCAGGAGGTGATGGTCCGTCCCCCTACAGTGATGTCCCCGTCTGGCAACCCTCAGCTGGATTCCAAATTTTCCAACCAAGGCAAACAAGGGGGCTCCACCAGCCAATCCCAGCCCTCTCCCTGTGACCCCAAAAGTGGAGGTCACACCCCCAAAGTGCTCCCTGGCCCAGGTGGGAGCATGGGGCTGAAGAATGGGGCTGGAAATGGTGCCAAGGGGAAGGGGAAGAGAGAGAGGAGCATTTCAGCAGACTCCTTTGAACAGAGGGAAGCTGGGACTCCTAATGATGACCCTGAAATCAAAGGTAAGTTTGCTAGGATTCATGTGCAAGTGCAGACAATTAGTCTGAATCCTCTGTGGAGAATTAATTACTATGCGAGTGCTAAAGAAACATTTGTTTGTCTTGGGCTCTGTAAATTCCCTCCAATGTAGTCTAAAGGTCTTGAGAGCAGGCGAAGAGGAGAGATTGTCATAGCTGGCATTGGCAAATGTCTTGTTCACGCTCAGTTAGAGCGCAGACCTGACTCTGGTGGGAAAGTTCCTTTGTAACTCTGAAACTCCCCTGGAGGATTTGAAAGTACAAATGCAGCCTGTTGGTTTCCTTCTGGCCTTTGGCCTTTCAGGAGCTGCTCTCTCGTAACGGGTTTTGAACAATATGCAAGTCTGTTTTGTCAACACAGGTACATAAGCTGTAGCACCCTGACTGGTAACACAAGCCAGAGAGTTGGGGTTTCCGTGTTCTGTTCCTGGCTCCAACATTGCCTCTGTGAGGTAGTGCAAAACCAGACTAGATATGCAGTTGTCCATCTTTCCTTTGTTGTCCTTTTGCTAGGTGACCTAGCTAAGGTGGCTGAAGGTAAAAAGAAGTAAAGTTTTGCCAGACTGTTCTCCTTGGACACTGACATATTTGTATTTGTTCACTTTAGTGTGTAGTTTTCCTGCTTTTCTGTGTGGCCATTAGAGAATTCAAAGGGATTGACTCTGGGAACTGCCACTTGTCTTGGAAAGGGAAAAGATGAGCTTTCTCCCAGTGGTGTCTGAAGGGCACCATGGCATTAGAGCAAAGATGCATGGTGTAATGGAAGAATTGCCTTTAGTGTTGCTTGAGGAAGAAGCAGGAAATTTCAGAGGAGAAAAAGCTCTACTCGGTTTCCAGAAATGGTTTCCAAAATGCTCCCAAGGTAGTAATTCGTCTCTTTTCCTCTTTCTCCCCTTCCAGACTGCAATTCTGCTGATCATGTGAAGTCCCAGGAGTCTCAGCACACACCACACTCCATGACTCCTTCAAATGCTTCAGCCCCAAAGTCTTCCACACCTTCCCATGGTCTGACTGCCACTTTGGAGCCAGCAAGTGGACAGAAGACTCCATCCAAAGTGGTTTATGTCTTTTCTACTGAGATGGCCAACAAGTAAGTAGGTAGATGCTTGAATGTCTTCAGGGAGGAGGAATTATATTTTTGTTCCCTTTTTAAGAGATTATCAAGGGCAGTTTCTGCATCAAGTAGCAAAAAGTCATTACTTGTTTTGGGGTTTCTGAAGTGGGGAATGTCCCTACTTTTTTTTTCCTCTGAGAAATGATCGTTTATTCCTCTGAGGTATGGAGGATTTTTTTTTATTTTGCACATGCTGGTAGATTTTGTTTTGCAATCCATGCCATGAGTAGCAGCCAGGATGGCTTAAACTCAGACATGAACCCTGAATGCTGATGAGTTTGTAGATGCAGGCATTTTTCTCTTGCTACTCATCTAGAGTGAAATATGTGTGGTTAAGTCTTTCTGCCAACTGAAAGATAGAAGGGAGACAAGTTAAGAAAAATTTATTCTCTGCTTCAACTGGTTATGTGCATCTGCCTGTCTGTCTTTGCAGGGCTGCAGAAGCTGTGCTGAAGGGCCAGGTGGAAACCATCGTGTCCTTTCATATCCAGAACATCTCAAACAGCAAGGCAGAACGAAACACTGTACCCCTGGTAGGGAATACCTGCATGTGGGTGGGAAGGGGAAATGGTAAATGGTGTATGATTCAGAGAGATCATTGATTATTTACATCCTGTAAGTTATAAATAAGTTTTAGGAAGAGAGACAGTTTTTGTTCAGACCTTCTGCAAATAAATATCTTGGGCCATCCAAAGAAGAGTTTGTGTCTTCCAGTATTTGGATAGTGTATTTCCAACCCATTGCTCATGCAGAGCTAGCACAGAAGAAAGGGGTTCCTGCAGCAGTGCCTCGAGCAAAGTAGGTTTCTGCATGGCCAAGAGGCTGTTCTGTAACAGCTGCATGAAGGCTACTGTTCCCTGCAAAATTTGGGCTGGTGGGATTGAGAATTGGGCATTTTGATTGCACTGCTGCTTGGGTGATATGGCTATAAGAAGAGCAAGTGACGATGCGTGGCTTTCTCTTGCAGAACCCCCAGATCACTGCACTTCGGACTGAACCCAAGCCCCTGCCGCAGCCCCAGCCCACTGCTGCCCCGGACCAGAACCCTCCCCAGAATGCCAAAATGCAGCCGACTCCACCCATGTCAGCACCGGTATCCAAATCCACTGGCCCTCCCTGTCCCATAGATCAGGACAGTCCCAGTGTGGAAAGCAAAGTGATGTCTGTGGGCAGCCCTGCCAACTCTACCCCATTGCAGACAGAAGGATTTGGGCAGAGTTCGACCCCCAATAATCGAGCAGTTAGCCCAGTTTCTCAAGGTAGCAATAGCTCCACTGCAGACCCCAAAGGTCCTCCCCAGCAGGTGTCTGGTGGGGACCCATCCAGTTTGGGTGAGAATCCAGATGGACTGTCACAGGAGCAGCTGGAGCATCGAGAGCGCTCGTTGCAAACCCTGAGAGACATACAGCGCATGCTCTTCCCTGATGAGAAGGAGTTTGCAGGAGGGCAAAGTGGGGGGCCACCCCCAAATGCTGGGGTGCTGGATGGTCCCCAAAAGAAACCTGAAGGGCCGATACAGGCTATGATGGCTCAATCCCAAAGTTTAGGCAAAGGGTCAGGGTCTCGGACAGATGGAGGGGCTCCATTTGGCCCTCAAGGACACAGAGACATGCCTTTTTCCCCAGATGAAATGGGGCCACCACCAATGAACTCCCAGTCGGGACCCATAGGCCCAGACCACCTGGACCATATGACTCCTGAGCAGGTGGCCTGGCTCAAGCTGCAGCAGGAGTTTTATGAGGAGAAGAGAAGAAAGCAAGAACAGGTGGTTGTGCAGCAGTGTTCCCTGCAGGACATGATGGTCCACCAGCACGGGCCTCGTGGGGTGGTCCGAGGTCCTCCTCCTCCCTACCAGATGACCCCTGGTGAGGGCTGGGGACCCGGTGGTCCAGAGCCTTTCCCTGAAGGCATGAACATGTCGCACTCTCTGCCTCCCAGGGGCATGGCCCCTCATCCCAACGTGCCTGGGAGCCAGATGCGCCTGCCCGGTTTTGCAGGAATGATGAACCCAGAGATGGAGGGCCCTAGTGTCCCGAATCCTGCCTCACGGCCTGGGCTTTCAGGAGTTAGTTGGCCAGATGATGTGCCAAAAATCCCAGATGGCCGAAACTTCCCTCCTGGACAGGGTGTCTTCAGTGGCCCTGGCCGAGGGGAGCGGTTCCCCAATCCACAGGGCCTGCCTGAAGAACTCTATCAGCAGCAGCTGGCTGAGAAACAGATGGGCCTCCCTCCTGGCCTGAACATGGAAGGCATCAGGCCTGGCATGGAGATAAACAGAATGATGCCCTCCCAGAGACACATGGAGCCTGGGAACAACCCCATCTTCCCTCGCATGCCGGTAGAAGGACCAATGAGCCCTTCCAGGGGGGACTTCCCAAAAGGAATACCCCCACAAATGGCTTCTAGCAGGGAGCTGGAGTTTGGGATGGGCCCTGGCAGCATGAAGGGGGACATGGGCATGAATGTCAGCATGGGCTCCAACCCACCCCTGGTCCCTCAGAAGCTGAGGGAGGCAGGAGTCGGGCCGGAAGAGATGATGAAGCTGCGCCCTGGCGTCTCGGAGATGCTCTCCTCTCAGCAGAAAATGGTGCCGCTGCCGTTTGGAGAGCACCCGCAGCAGGAGTATGGCATGGGTCCCAGGCCTTTCCTTCCCATGTCTCAGGGCCCAGGAGTCGGTCTCCGGAATCTCAGAGAACAGATCGGGCCTGACCAAAGGACTAACAACCGGCTCAGCCACATGCCGCCACTACCTCTCAATCCCACCAGTAACCCTAATAGCCTCAACACTGCTCCCCCTGCGCAGCGCAGCCTCGGCCGCAAGCCCTTGGATATCTCCGCAGCTGGTCAGGTGCATTCGCCAGGAATCAACCCCCTGAAGTCCCCCACCATGCGCCAGGTCCAGTCCCCCATGATGGGGTCTCCCTCGGGGAACCTCAAGTCCCCCCAGACGCCCTCCCAGCTGGCAGGAATGCTTGCGGGCCCCACTGCCGCAGCTGCTGCTGCCTCCATTAAGTCCCCCCCTGTCTTGGGGTCTGCTGCTGCTTCTCCTGTCCACCTCAAGTCTCCGTCTCTCCCCGCACCTTCTCCTGGATGGACTTCATCTCCAAAGCCTCCTTTGCAGAGCCCTGGGATTCCCCCGAACCACAAGGCGTCTCTAACCATGTCTTCTCCAGCCATGCTGGGGAATGTGGAATCGGGTGAGTGCTGCCTCTGGTAGCCAGATTTGGTGTTTTGGTTTGTGTCAGGCCACCCAACATATGCAGCAAGGGAGGGACAAGGGTTTTCTCAGTGGGGGAGAACCTGGATGGCCATTTGCCTGTTTAAGAGGGGCTATACTGAGGATGTGGTGAGGGGCTATGTGAGTAGAGGGCAAGGGCTTTTCCTCCTGTTGTACTCGTGGGTATGTTCTGTGCCTCCCATGTGTCAAGATGAGGGTTCATCACTCAGAGGATGTAAAAGCAAAAGCACGAGGTCAGGAGGTGTGAAAAAATTTAAAGGGTTAATGGGAGAAATCCCTCCTCGAAGAGGTCTTTGGCTGTTCTGCTGTAGCTCCTGGTGATCGTAGCTTTGTGGGGAAGATCCTGCTTATGTTATGGAAACTCTTTGTGATAAAAGGCTCCTACAGGGACATGCTGAGCACAGTTAGCCAGCTCTATCTAGGCATGGTTCAGGTATGATTGGCGCTTTCTAGGTTTACACTGCAGACAGGAAGCTGTACTCCAGTTTTTCAGGCTTCAAATATTTGGAGGGACCTAACCACCACTGTAAACAGCATTTTGTTGTGTGCCGAGCTGTGCCATGCCTGGGACCTGGGGCTCCAGATGGTGCCATGCCTCTGTCCTCACCTTCCCGGAGCTCACCCTGCAGCACACTCACCCTTCCACCCAGGCTTCCACAGCCTTGGGCGGCCTTCCCTCCCGGGAAATTATCCTGACTGTGAGAGCGAGAGGAGCCCTTTGCCCACGTTGCCCTCTAGTGCTGCCGCGGGTAATGGCGTGACAGCACCCGGAACTGGGATTGGCATCGGGATGTGCCTGTGGGGCCGATGCGAGGGTAACCCCGGGTTTGTGGGCCGGGTCTGTAATGGGAAAGGCAGCCTGGATGATAGTGTCTATCGTGGCTGCTGTGGCCAGGGCCAGCCTGAGCCCAGGGGCCTGCAAGTCAAAGCCTAGTGCTTTAGTCTGTGCCTTACATAGGGCCTTACGAGTCCCTTCCAGGTCAGAATAATTTGTGAAATCTATGTGAAGTATTGCTTAATGAATACTTTTACATGCAGCTCTTCCAAAACATTGCAGAATATTCGTATTCTCTATTCTCCTTTTTCGGTTGGGAAGGGCTGAGGAAAGTGCAGGGGATTTTCAGTGGGAGTACAACTTGGGTTTAGCATCTTTCCTTCACAGCAATGAACAAAGCAGGTTGGCAAGACAGTTAAGTTATTTCTAGTTTAGGGAGAGCAGAGGATGATGTTAAGATAATAGATGCAGAGAAAGCTGCTTATTCCAGTTAAAGAAGCAAGTATGTATATATGAAATATGTAATAAAACATAAACAGGGAGTTGTAGCTCCTCATGCAGTTTGTCAGAAATAAGCTCGCTTGTCTCAGTGTAATATCTGCTACAGCTTTCCTTATGCTGCCTGTGTTTTTTGTGCTTGGTTGATGCCCCCTAAAGAAAAAGGGAAAGAAGTTGACATTTGGTGGATGCAGGAGCAATTAATTAATTAAAGATTTTGATTTTTATGGCTAACCATGGTACTTAAGTCTGTCTTCAGAAAATAGAAATTGAATGGTAAGATTTTCAGACTAAACTGGTGATTCTTCATGTGGGTTTGTAGAGGCTCAAGATAGTTCCAGTAGAAGTGTTTTCCAGTAGGATTAGAGATGTTAACCAACTTGACCAATAGGCTTATTTTTCTGGTTACCTTTTACAGGCATTGGCTACATCAGTCATGTAAAGACTTGCACTAAAAAAGATTTCTAGTTTTTGAGATTTCCAGGGGAAAAGAGTTGTATTTAAGGAAAATAGTAAAAAGGAGGAAAAATTAAACTCTTTCTTTCTCTCTTTTTCTTTTTGTTTTTTTCCTAAGGTGGTCCACCTCCTTCCACAGTCAGCCAGTCTGCTCCTGTGACTCTCCCTGGAAATCTTCCCTCTAGCAGTCCTTACACAATGCCCCCAGAGCCAACCCTCTCCCAGAATCCCCTCTCCATTATGATGTCTAGGATGTCCAAATTTGCCATGCCGAGCTCTACACCGCTCTATCACGATGCCATTAAAACTGTGGCCAGCTCGGATGATGACTCCCCTCCAGCACGCTCCCCAAACTTGCCACCTATGAACAGCGTACCAGGTAAGAAAATCAAAGAAACGTAAGCACAAGGTATCGGGCAGTACAGTGAGAATGATGTTTATGGAACCTTCATCAAATGAAGATGGTGAGAGAGGAAAAAACTTGAGGAATATATAGCTGTGGATTGTTTTTTGAGAAAGGCAGTTGCAATTCTCTGAAATGCAGAGACGGAAATTCTTCTTGCAGCTGGTTTTTTTCTGTCCAGAAAGTGTCTGATCTGGAAAACTGTTATGTGTGGGGGTGATTTCCACTCGGGAAGACTGGAATTAGTTGTGTGAGTGAAGGGTACTCTTGAGAATAAGGGTCAGATTCTTATGCAGAGGAAAGCATACCTCTCCTATCCTAAGGCAGTGTCATAGAAGCTTCACTTTTTTAGGGAGTTGGTTTGGGTTTTTTTTTGGACACTGAATCATCACGTCTATTCCTGGGCTTCGTGGATTGCCTTTTTAATGGAAGAGAGTGTTAGAGCACTTTGTGTAAGCATACATCTTCTCATAGTGGGAATGTGTAATGGCAGGTGACCTCAGCCAGGACTGAGGGAAACTGTCCAGGTCCCTACCTGAAAGAGTTCAAGGAAAAGGAAAAGAAAACATTGTCCTTTTGGGCTGTCTTGTGGGTGAGCGTGTTTATATGAGAACTCTAGTCCCTGCTGATACTTTAATATTCATGGGTACATATTTAATACAAAAGTAGGCTGTAGCCCCTCGAACAGTTGCAAGAAGGAATGAATGGATGTTCCATGAGAGTGGCAATTGGTGATGAATTCCTGATGAGTTTACCTGTAGCTTTGCCATGTGTTTCACACACTGATAATCGGGGGGCTGAATATATCTGGGGAAGCTGGCTAATTGAGTAAGTTCATGATGATAACTCATTAACCTCATTGATTGCTGCCTCCTAGTCTTACAAGGGTTGCCTGATTTATCACTGCTTGAGTTTTGAAAGATTTGGTCACTTCCCAGTGGACAAGTGTCCATATGCTGATAATCTGTCACAGGCATGTTTGTTATTGCCTGCACCATCTAGACTGCCAGGGAGGTAGTAAAGGTATGGATTGGATTGAGATCCTATTTACAGAGCAGGCTTTAGTCACTCTTTGATAGGGCAGTGACAAGCTTAGGGAAGCAGCTCTTCAGGTGCCATCAAATTTCTGGTTAAAATAACTTCTCAGAGCCACTGCTGTTATTTTTTTACTAGTACTGAGTTTTTTGTGTGTGTATTTGGTAACCTTGCAGAAAGCTCTCTGATAGCTTTATTGATTATTACTGGCTGCCATCTAAATGTGATTCCTTATTTCTTCTCTAGGAATGGGCATTAATTCTCAGAATCCTCGAATTTCAGGTCCAAACCCAGTGGGTCCAATGCCAACCCTTAGCCCAATGGGAATGACCCAGCCTCTATCCCATAACAACCAGATGCCCTCTCCAAATGCTATGGGACCCAATATACCTCCTCATGGGGTCCCCGTGGGACCCGGCCTGATGTCACACAACCCGATGATGGGACATGGTTCCCAGGAGTCTCCAATGGTACCTCAAGGACGCCTGGGTTTCCCACAGGGGTTCCCTCCCGTACAGTCCCCTCCACAGCAGGTGCCATTTCCACACAATGGGCCCAGTGGTGGACAAGGCAACTTCCCAGCGGGAATGGGCTTCCATGGAGAAGGACCTCTGGGGCGTCCTACCAACCTGCCCCAAAGTTCGACAGATCCAGCACTTTGCAAGACTGGAGGCCCTGGCGGTCCAGACTCCTTCACTGTTCTTGGAAACAATATGCCTTCGGTTTTCACTGATCCAGAGCTGCAGGAGGTGATCCGTCCTGGAGCCACGGGAATACCTGAGTTTGACCTGTCCAGGATTATCCCATCGGAGAAGCCTAGCCAGACACTACAGTATTTCCCTCGTGGGGAGGTGCCAGGCCGCAAGCAGCCGCAGGGGCCCGGGCCTGGGTTCTCCCACATGCAGGGGATGATGGGAGAGCAGACCCCGAGGATGGGACTAACGTTGCCTGGCATGGGGGGCCCCGGGCCAGTGGGAACTCCGGATATCCCTCTGGGGACGGCTCCGTCCATGCCAGGTCATAACCCGATGAGGCCGCCTGCCTTCCTGCAGCAGGGCATGATGGGGCCGCACCACCGCATGATGTCACCAGCACAGACGGCGATGCCCGGCCAGCCCGCGCTAATGAGCAACCCCGTGGCCGCCGTGGGCATGATCCCGGGCAAGGACCGAGCCCCCGCGGGGCTGTACAGCCACCCGGGCCCTGTGGGGTCCCCTGGTATGATGATGTCAATGCAGGGCATGATGGGACCCCAACAAAACATCATGATTCCCCCCCAGATGAGGCCCCGAGGTATGGCTGCTGACGTTGGCATGGGAGGATTTAGCCAAGGCCCTGGAAACCCAGGGAACATGATGTTTTAAGCTGCTACCATAAGACTGGATGTTCTGATCCTTGTCAAGATGAGATTCCAAGTCCTGAGGGCTTTTTTGGGAGCATCAGGAGTACAGTTTGGCCATGCAATAGGTGAAAAGAGACCAGAGGACGCTTTGGGAAATCTCGAATGTATGGAATTACCTGAAAAAAAAATTATTCATTTTAACAGGTTGTTTTTTTTTTAAGATTTATTTTTTAAAAATTATTTTTGTGGACTTGGGTATCCCGTGACGGCACCTGCTTTGAGAATCTGTAGCTGTATTTTGAGAATTGCCATTTGTCACAAGTTGCACCATTCTCTGTATGTTTACGTCCTTTGGACTGGCTTCTCCCAGGACTCTCGGTTATTTTTGGGGTTTTTTGTGTACTGTACTATATTGTAAAAGGGATTTTAGCAGAGACTTTAGTCTTTGGGGTGAGAGGAGAATGGGATTCTAGGCTGTTTACTTTAGGTGGAGAATCCATCTTCAGAACTTCGGACTATTTTCCTTCAACTCCAATGTATAGAAAAACCAAACTACGACCTCAGAGCAGAGTATTAATGAAAAGCACAAAAAGGAACTTAAGTTCAGTGAGGGGAATCTTTTAAAAGAAATAAATAATAAGTTAAGGACATATTTTTCAAATTATGGCGTGCTGTCCAGCACCTTCTGTCTCTCCCTCCCACTCTTTATTAAATAGGCTTCTCTCTCTCCGTCCCCTTCTGTCTCCTCCTATGGCAGCTGCAATACATTGTGTTATTTTGAGGAGTAAATCTAGGAGAGCCTCTCCTCATGTGGGGACTCTTCCCACTTTTTGGAAGGGGCTGGACTTGAACACTGTTACATCCTACAGTAGTCTCTCTCACTGTTTCCTATTCTCCTTTTCTTAGAAACCCCAAGTGATTTTATTAATGTGGGAGTGGAACAGACACTAAAAGTTATCCAGGATTTTTTTTTGTGGTTATTTTTTTTTTCCTCCCCAGCGTAAAACGTTCTGTGTAACCTCCATTAAATTTGGTACAAAACCACTCGCCAGGGCTGTGGTGTCAGAAAAATAAAATATATTGTTTCTTACAAAAATGAACTGTCTTCTTTATGCAGTCCAGTTGTTTCTGTGTACATCAAACAGCTGGCCAGATGACTGTTTGTTCTTCCTTATGATCACAGCCAGCCTAGAGGCCAGGTGGGATAAGCTTTGGCAGCTCCTAAAAGTCTGGTCTGTAAGCAGCTGTGTGCTCCTTGTGATTCTCTTCACTTAATCCCAAACTGAGCTTGTTTTCCCTTGGAGTGAGATCTCATTTCAGAGCACCCCAGGGACAATACTTACAGACTTCCTCAATTTGTTGAGGGTCAAGGAATAGATGAAACTTGTTGTCTCTGTCACTTCCTCCTGGAGTGTTTCCAGCACTACAAGGTACATGGTTTTGAGCTCTCTAAGCAGCAGCTTGTCCGCCAAGCTCTGCAGTCCAGTGCTATGTGGGGCACTGGGATTGTGTCCCTCTCAGGGGCTTAGGATTGGGCCAAGTCTCTGGCTGCTTGCACTCAGAGTCTGAGATCGTGGGGGAATGGATGAACTTAAATAACAAAGGTGAGATAGAAATTGTCAGTGAGCAGATTTTTATCGAGATAACCCTGCTGAGTAAATTGTTGCTTTGCTGCAGTTCTCATCGATTGCTTCCTAATCCTCTGTCTTTTCAAACTTGCCTTTTGAGAGGATTTCAGCAAAAAGGTTTTAGGGTCTTGCCTATGAGGAGTGAAAGGCTGGATGACAAAACATGGAGTGGGAGTTAGTTTTGCTTCTGGAAAAGACCAGGATGAGCCAGATGTGGATCTGTAGGGCAGGGTGTGGGCTCTGTGGCTATCTGCTCTCTGGTTCCCCAGCACTGTATACGGAGTGTGTAATCTGTTCTTCCTTCCACTTACCATTACTCAAAATTATTTCAATGAGTAGTTTCCTCAGAGGGCTGGCCATTAGTGTGAAACTTCATATGGAGAATAAGTATTTTTAACATGCTTGTGTGTGAGAATTTTTTAGAGTTAACTGAGCCTTAACATGTGGAAAAAGAATTCCTCTTGGTGGCCGGTTTACCAAACTTTTGTTGCTAGTGTTATAAAATGAGTGAAGCCATGCTCTGTTGGAGGCACGCAAGCTTCAGAGCCTTCTGTTGCCTGCTTCCAAATTCACCTTTGTGCTGTCATGCAAATTTACGATGATTTTGGGTGAGAATTACTCTTTTGACAAAGTGTAGGATGTATGTTGTGGTGCTTCCCTCTGACAAGACAGGCAGCGTGCCTGAAGCACGGGCTTGTCAAGATTTTAGAAAGAGCTGACAATGACACAGTAAGTGTTATTTCTGTAGAGTGGAATTACCTCTTCTTTAAGTGGTTGCACAGCTCCTTTTGAGGACCTTGCACGGGAATTGTCACAATGCAACCTTTTTAAGTGTTGCCACTTCTGCCACCACTCCTGACTGTTTTTACCATGTTGAACAAAGCAAAGTTCTTGATCGACGTAGAAATAACTTGGAGGGTTTTGGGTTTTTTAAACAATCTTTCTCAGTGCATGTTATGCCTGATGAGGTATTTTGACTAGCAAAGGATTTTAGGTGGCTGTGACTTATTCTAGGAAAATTAGTATAGGGAATTCATGGTTTCAAAGCCACTGGATAGCAAAAGGATATATACTAAAGATACCGTATAATTAAAGTTCCTTCTTTGTCTGTCTAACTTATGATGCTGGCATTTGGTATCTTAATGAGATTTTTCCTACAGAAAATGCAGAAGGACTCCTGAATCCACGTAGGTGCACTTAACCTCAGTGATGTTGCCAGCAGATGGACAAGAGATGCTAATGTCTTAGCTGACTCCAGCTGGAAAGTGACTGTACATGTAGAATGAGCTTCATTGTTTTGCCTAGATTCCACTTCTTCCTTTTTTGCTTTGCAAATGAAAAAGCTTTCTAGCTGCCAACCTTGCAGATTCACCTTAGGATCTGTAAGTCAGGCTCTGTTCTCTCCTGCTTATCAATAGTAACTGTGACTCAGCTCTGGTAGTCATGGTGCAGTTGAAGATGGAAAGTGGGGTTGCCATTTTTAGTTTTCTTCCCTTCCCCCTCCTCTTCCCCCCTCCCTTTTTTTTTAACTTTCAAATCATCCTCCTCCACCTTTGTTTGAAAGAATGAAATAGACTTTATTCATACATGCTTGGCTGCTCTTCCTCTCTAGTAACATGGGAGGAAACAGTCTGCTGTTCAAATTATCTCATCCCAGATGGCTGCGCAGCCGGAGTGTAGAGAGACTTAAAAGGTAAACCCAGCAGATGGTGAACTTCTGAAACGCGAAGTAATGCGCCTGCTAAATCAAAAGTTTAAAATATTTGAAATCTGTTTGTTTTAAATTAGTAGACTTGCATTCAGGTCATCTGTGAAGTACATTGGCAGTTTTATGCACTGTCCAAATAAACCTGAGCTTTGCATCGGTGTCATGGGCTAGCTAATCTGCCGAAGAAGATGACAAGCAAGTAGCCAGCCTTTTGAGTTTAGTCCTGACTTCCTAGTGGTGCTTATTGGGTCGCATTTCAGAAGACATGGAGATCTAATCTGCAGCAGTCTTGGCTGGGATTTGAATGCTGGTGGTGCTTCTGGTACAATACATGTCCTGACTCAGAGTAGATGTGAGTGCGTGACTCTTCCAGAGGGTAAGTTGAAATGCAGCATTTTTTGTGCCAGAGTGTTGGGACTATTACAAATACAGTATACGCAGGGCTTAATTTTGTGGTGCTTGATAGGCTGTCTGTCTGCTGTGCTGGTTTTCACCCAGGTGCCAGGAAAGGCTGTGTTTCATTGGTGGTGCCCTTATGCACTCAGGATGGTGAATGCTGTCCTCGTGCAGCCTTGGCAGGATGCTGGCTGAAACCTGTTCCCTGTTGTGATACTTCTCGAGGAGAAATGATTCATGTTTGATACGGGCCTGTATTTAGTAGAGCATACTTCACTGTGTCTGTTGGTAGTCATTCTTAACCTAAAAATGGTTAATGATGCAGAAAAAAAAGTGATGTGTGTTTTGTCTGGGATACTGGGAAATTGTTGATTTCTGGGAATTTTTATTCCATGTTCTCAGAAATGCCTCAGCTTTTCCATGCTGTGTTTGCAGTTCATCACTTCCCACTTACCTGTGGGATTTCAGTATTAAAACTCATCTGAAATGATTATTTATACTAGTTGTGTTCAGAAGTAACTCCTCCTTCATGCTGTGGGCCACATCTACCATGGAATTGCTCAGTGGGATGTACCAATTGATGGCCTAACCATTTCCACACTGAGGGGAAGGGCAAGGCTGGAGTGGGGCAGAGGGCACTGCAGAAACTCTGTAAGACAATGATGAAGTAGCCTGTTCCCAGCAGTGCCTTCTTCCCAGCCACTGCCAGGAAGCTGGCCTGCTTTTCTGTGGTCTTCTGCTCTTAATGAAATATGTTACCCTGCCTAGAGTATTTTAACAGTGTGAATGCAGTGTCCTGTAACAATCTTACCTACACTAGGACAATTTGCAATGCCGAGTGCTGTGGGTCTTGGCTGTGTTGCAGTTTTTAACCTGGCTGCTGCTCAGTTTTGCTGGGAGATGGTCCTAGTTATTATTTCAGAGAAGGTATGTGAATTCTCTGTTTGTTTAATGGTATGGCCAAAGCTTCCAATGCCTTTTTCTAAGCAGTCTATGCCTCTCAAATAACTTGCAAACGTATGGCAAATGTTTTCATCACTGTTGTCCAGATACTTGAAACTGTGCATAAGAGAGAGCTTGATTAGAGCAGAGCACACCGTTCTTAAGCAAGGGTAGGGCCATTGATTTTTATATAATGGCATTATGGTTTTAGGCTGTATAAAAACTTGATGGAAAATAACAATGTTTTGTTTGCTTTTTTGACAGCTTCTAATAGCAGTTCAGGGAGACCTCCAGCAATGTATTTAGTATTCAAATTATTCTGTTCACTGTGCATGGTGTCAACATGTAATTGTGGTGGGGGCAGGCTAATGAAAGAGTAGAGGTAAATTCAGCCCACGCTTCTCAGAGAGAAGGTGCTCTAGTGCCTCCAGTCACATATCTGTCAACAATTACATTAACATCACTGCAGTCTGTTTTCAGTAAGTGAGAAAGGGTAATGCAGAACCAAAATTGCAGGGCCATTTTAATTAACGGTCCCCCTGTTTTAACCTTTACCTATCCCAAAGAAAGTAGGTCTGGATCCAAGTTTCATTAACTGATTAAAAGATTGAGATCTTTATCAGTGATACAGACAGTGAGATTTGAGTGCACCCTCAGCAAGTTTGCAGAGGACACGAAGCCAAGTGGTGCAGTTGACACAACAGAAGGACCTGAACAAGTCTGAGAAGTGGGTCCATGAGAACCTAATGAGGTTGTACAAGTCCCAGTACAGGGTGCTGCACCTGGGTAATTCCAGACATGAGTACAGAATGGGAGAAGAACTCATTCAGAGCACTTATGCTATAAAGACAGGCTGAGTTAGGGGTTTTCAGCATGGAGGCGGCTTTGGGGAGACCTCAGAGCAGCCTTCCAGTACCTCAATAGGGCTTACAAAAAAGAGGGAGTGACTTTTTACATGGACAGATAGTGATAGGACAAGGGGGAATGGTTTTAAACTGAAAGAAGAGACACCTAGGCTAGGTGTTAGGAAGAAATTCTTTACTGTGAGGATGGTGTAGCACTGAAACAGGTTGCCCAGAGAAGCTGTGGATGCCCCATCCCTTGAAGTGTTCAAGGCCAGTTTGGATGGAGCTCTGAGTAATCTGGTCTACTGGATGGCATCCCTGCCCATGGCAGGGGAGTCAGAACTAGATGATCTTTAAGGTTCCCTCCAACCCAAACCAAACGGCAGCACAGTGATCCCTAGTATTGTCTTAAAGGAGAAAGTGTCATCATCTCAGCTAGAAGTACCTTTGTTGGGTATTCTGTTGTATTCCTCTTTCAGCAAGTACAAAATCAATGCAATGCTGCCCAAAACTGAACTCAACAGCAGCTCCCCAGACTTCTTTGCTTTAAGCATATTAAGCAGAGTTCACCAAGAGTGTGTGTTCTTGTACTTGGCCCACTGTGGTTGTTCTGCATGTTCACAGCAGAATTTCTGTAATTACAGGAGTGCAGGGAAGAAGTTTGGAGGCTTTCTGTCCCTTTGGAGATGTTTTGTATGCACAAAAATGCCCTCAAGAAGATGGGGTAGCTCAATCCTTTGCCATTTGGGAGGCTCATCTGTCTGCAGAGAGCAACCCTCCAACATGACAAAAGAAAGGGAAAGGCACGATGCCTTCTGCAATTTGCCAAACATAAAATCAAATGTTATGTCAAAGATTTCAAGTCTGGTAGCACAGAGCAAGCTGGGCTTCATCCTCCGGTCCCAGCATATAGGAAGAGGTATGTTTTCTCTCATATTCCTGAAGCAGTGGGACAATTTAAAATGGTCTGTTCTTTCCCTTGCTGTTTTAGCCTCTCCATGCTTTTGTGTGGCTACCTCAGAAGTAAACTTGAGCCATTCTGTCACGGGACTTCTTTCATCTTGTTGCTAACAGTGTAAAGTGATATTGTGCCAGGCAGGAAAAAGTCCCCTCATCTAAAATACCTCTGGAATGGGAAGGCTGGCAAGAATATAAAGAAAATGAGTCAAAGGTCGTGACAATAATTTTAATTTAAGTCAGCTTAATCATGAATCAGTTTGCTGATTCCCCTCCGTTTGGGAGCACAGGTTATTGTACTCCTCTGGACTGACTGAGTACTGTGAAAGAGCTTCTAGAAATTCTTCAAGTGGGCAGAGACCTCTTCTGCATCCTTTCACCACTTGCTCCTGCAAAGGCAGAGACAGAATCACAGATACTGTGGATTGCCAAAGCCTTTTTTGCTGCATGGTAAGACCAAAAGCCCAGGATTTGTCCGAGTGACATCCCACGGGATCTCACCTCCCCGCAGTAAGACATGCGAACAAACCACTCCTTGGACTGCCGGTGCTGATACAGTTCCAGGGTCACATCTGCAGCATAAGGTGGCCACTTGTGATCAAAGGTGCCCAGTGCCACCAGGAGAGGAAGAAGAGTAGAGTCGTGAGAAGCATAAAGAATGAGCTTTCTGGGAAAACAAAAGGAAGGAAAAAAACCCAAAACCAAACCTAGAATGTCAGCTGTGTTTCTCCATGGGCTATCTACCAGATGAGCACTCATTCCCTTTATGCCACATATTCGATATCTTTCTGAACCAGCTTCACACTGACATCAAATCAGAATTTATAATCATTAGAGTTTTGCCCAGTACCTGGCCTTTTCAGATGGAGTTGAGGGATTTACTGCTGCTTTAAGGTTCTTCTGTAAGGTACTGAAAAGGAGACCAATACTCATCTGAAGAACTTCTCTAAAAAAGAAGCAGAAATGAATCCACTAGTTCTCAAACTTTCAAATGATTACACATGAACACCTGGGAACCTCTTTTCTCTTACACACCGATAACATGTATGGAGTGTAGCCAAGAACTATTAAATGCAATATGGTTAATTTTTAATTCAGTGGTTGTGTAGTCACCACTCTAATGTGATTGCAGATTGGGAGGGGAGAGGTGTTAGCAAGCATTCTCATGAGGTGTGGCCCACATAAAGGGAAATCTAGAAACTGTTTTCTATGCTATTTTGTTTCTCTAGTTGTGATTTTCGGATGCATGGGTTTCAGCTAAGGAAAATGACTGTAGCTAACTGCAAAACAGGAGCTGAAGTGGTTGGGGTCTGTGGTGGCAGGATTTAAGAAGGTGGTGGCTAGACTTAAAAATCAGGTTTTATCCTTGTATTGAACAAAGAAATGATTTTTATACAACTTCTGTTGGGAAGAAAGTCCCTCCGCCTAAATGAGTATGTCGGTGGAAATGGAAGATGAGTGTTACTGGCTCTCCTGGGCGTTGTGGGAATGGGGGAAATCAGTCTTTCAGTACCTGAGATCTCTAATACATGCTAAAGCATAAGGGCAACCCTCTTAGAAAAGACGGTTCTATACCATCACCTGACTGGAGCTGGTGAATATGGCAGCTGCAAACGAATCTGAAAGGAAGATGACTGCTACACTAAGCTAACCTTTACAAACAACTGTGTAGGAGGCACTTAACTGCATGTAGCAGCACATTCTTTTGCAAGTAGTTATGTGTGTGCAGGGCCTGGCATCACCTTTTCCACTAGCACCAGCACTTCTCAGTCCAGCTGTGCAGGTACCATTCCTAGGATAAACTTCCCAAGCTGGAATTCAGATTGTACTTGTGCATTTGCAAGGACAGCCTTGGCAATGCAGCCTCAGGGCGTGGGCTGGAAGCATTTTCTCTTCTCTTCTGCTTTTGCCTTTGACACAGGTTCACTTAAACACTGTGGCAACTGAGGCCTTTGGCTGCCAACCTCAGTGGATTAGTACTGCTCCTTAGAGACTATGAACAAAACAGCACATAAACCCACATCTCAACCTCCTCAGTGTGGACTCCTTTTCCCTAGCTCCTCTTGTTATTGGCTCAAGGCACTGGACTTTACACTGAAATGGCTGAGGCACAAATCTCATGACAGGGGGCAGTAGCCTCTGGTGGGGGAATGCAGCAGATTGGACAGGGCTTCCGTCTGCTGCAGTAAGGTGGTGTAACATCCACCCTGGGTAAGACACCCCCCGAGGCTGGAGGCATGGATACAGGCAGTCACCTTGAGAAAAGGAAGAGCATGGAGTCAACAGATCGGCGCTCAACTGTCTTCTGGAAATTCTTCAGCACAGGGCAGCTTGGCAAATTGTGCACCTGGAAGGAGACGACATAGCACAGGAACAGGGTTTGACCCTTTCTGAACCCAGCCTGAAGACATATGGATGACTGTCCTCAGAAAACGACTGTTCATGTCACACTGTTTTTACTATAGTATTGTACTATGGTATTCAGGTGAGGATTTTTAAGGATGGTTTTAAACACATAGCCTTGCTCTCTGTACCGAAAAGAAGAATATTTGTTCCTGAGGGTACATTGCTGTGTGAAGGGAGTGTAATATATTGAGCCATTCAACTGGCAGCCAGACCAATTACAATTGGCACAGGCAAAAAAGAGGTACTAAGGGGGGGTACAAATATGCCCAGCTTCCTTCCAGTAGCAGAGGCAATCTTGGAACTAGGATTAAGGATGACGGTCAAGTGCTGAGTGCCAAAAAACAGAAAGCACTTTGTACTGGGCAAGCAAGGCCCAACAGGTCTCTTAGCTCTGCATGACATTTGAAAGAAATACTGGATTTCAAAGTAAGAATACAAATACTGGAGATGAGTCTTCATTCATCTTAGAGCAAGGCTGACTCCATATTTTGCTTTTTAAAAAGGCCATGTTAGTGCTATAAACTTTCTGGATTGCATAGAAAGTACTGGGGTACCCACTGGTATCCGTGGGTGCTGGCACTCCATGATTTCCTGCACGTGCACAATAAAGGGATGTTTCCTTCTCTTACAGTGTCACAGAACTGCTCAGCTCACCTGCTCAGCAAAAACGTTATCAAGGAGGACAAAAAAATCCACAGAATCATCACCATCAATACCCATATTCTTCTTAATTGTTTTCAAGTCATCAGAGATACCTGGCTGATGCTGAGCATTCTTCAACTTATGCCTATAAGGGAATTAAGAGAACAAACCAAAAACTTTGCACACACCAGGCTTTCTATCTTTTGTTCTCTTCATGACCCAGCCCAGTGGAGTTGTCCCACACCAGTGAGGGGTAGAGGAGAAGCACCACAGTATATTGAGGGATTCCTGATTTGGGGAGTTGTGAGTTGCAGAAAGGACAGATGCTGTATCCAATGCCAGGGATCAGAGCTGGCTCTCTGCTCTCTCAGAGGTGGGGGGGAAAATTAAGATGTGAACATCTCAGAAGTGGTTCTGTGGTACTGTGTATCAGTTAACAGATCTGGTCATACTAGAACAGTACAGGTCCATGTCTTCAGGGAATAGCCTTTAAATGCCTCATGAAAGAACAGAGGGTAGAAGCTTTGAACTGATTGGTGTGGGAAAAGGGAAACACCTAGATACTCACTTGTAGCTTAAATTCACCTTTGCTTTGTTAGAAGCCATTTGCATCTTTACTCTGTTTTAAATTTAAAAATATGCTAATGGATAATCCAACCAAACTGTAATATATCTGCCTTATTCAGTTTTCACCCCATGCCCAACTTCACACAGGCATTTTAGAGTACTTGACTCTGCAAACATGAGTGTTCTTTCTATGTAGGATGTTCCTTATTTTACTTCATTAGTCTTTGTTAAATGTGTCAAGGCTGAGTATATTTCAGTTTCTCCAAGGTATGAATGTGACCTGAATGTTGAAATAACCCCCAAAACAGAAGCTGAATATAAAAAAGAGGCCCAATATGTTCACACTTGAAAGGCTTGTTAAAGGATGTAGATGACATTAATTCTGCCCTGCAGCAATGCCACAGCCTAACTGTACATTAGCTAGTAATGAGTGTTTGCTAGACACAGACTAAATTAAATTGGTCTTTCAAGAAAAAGTCTGTTTTCTTCTGGTGCCACTGCTTGGTGTATGACTCTGCTTACCAAGTATTTTATACAACTAGCTAACCATTCCCAAAGAACAGTAAGTGGCAGGGGAAGAAATTGGGAAATGGGAATAAAATGTGCTGTTTTAAATTACTACTGCTGAAATGATACAGGAGTGAAATCGTATGAGGAGGTACTGTTGGCAATTACCTCGTCAAGCATTTCAGGCGCTGGCAGTTGCGGGTATTGGGGTAGAGTATTTCAGAGTTTGCTTCATCAGTGACAATGACAACAGATCCTGTGGAACAAGAAGGAAGTTTCTGTGATCAGTAGTGCATTGTGTTTCTTTAAACTGCTTTAATCACTCTCACAGTCTTTGTGCTCAAGTCTGTTGTTGTCAACTAGCAATTCCCCCTGAGGTATCACCTGCAACACCAGCCACTGTGCTTGTTTCTGTGCATTGAATTCCACGGGGATGCCTGCTGTGCACCTTGTAAAGCCTTCTAATTTTATGTTCATTATTCTTAGTGTTTGTAGGTGCCAAAAATTAGTCTCTGTGTCATGAGGTGTAAGGAACTCTGGCAAGTCAATCCTACTTGTTTGTGGAACTGAACATGGAGGGAACAGAGTCAAGGTCTGCAAAATGCAGAGCATATTTCTAGGACATACAAGTAGTTACCAACTGTAGGATACAGGTGAAAGTTACTCCAGATACTGAACTTGTAAAGGATTTTTGCCAAGATACCTGTGTTTCTCTGAGAAACCTTTTTCAGATGTGTATCTCAGGAACATTGGACCTGGAACTTTTTGCCCTCTTGATTCCAAAGCAGGTTAACACTAACCTCCCCAGCAGCTCTGAAACTGCAGCAGAAAGATACACAAAGAGAGCGAGGAAGTGACAAGCTGGTAAAGAACCTACAGAACCAAGGGAGTATGGGGAAGGGGGCCAAGTGCAAGGAACCAGGGAAGAATTAATAACTAGGAGCCAGAGGGAGCTGGGGTGTACAGCTGTGTGCATCTAGGGAAGACTGAGCAAGGAAAGGAAAGCACTATTCAGAAGTCTCCCTAACCTTCTTTCTTCTGTTGGTACAGCCCAGCTAGCAAGCACCGTGTGGACTCCAGATTCCGGAAAATATTAGTGGAACGGATGCTGAAAGAGAGAGAGCAGTTTGTGAAGTAGCACTTTCTCCTTCATGTCAGCATAGCTGCAGGTGGGGAGGGCTTGGTGGAACCACGAGTTCTGCTCTCCACAGTGACTTTGGAAACCTGTGGTGGGATTCATCTGTTGTTGCCATAGCTGTAGACACCTACCTCTGAACTGCCCTTTAACTTCCCTTCAGAGATAGTGGACATAACAAACTGGCACTTCTCTGGTGTAACTTTGATCTCATCCTAAGCCAGACACTCCCAGCATTACTGATGTGAGCACCAGGGGTTGCTTCATCTCACTGAACTTCAGCTATTTAGAGTGAGTTAAAGTGTGCTCCAGAAATGCCTGGTTTCTCTTTGCTTAACCATAAAGGTGCATAATACGACTGCCAATGGCTAAGCCTGGTGAGATGAATCTGTCCCTGGCATCACTCTCAGGACTGCTGGGGAACTGGGTGCTTTGTGTCATGAGAGAGTTCTAGTACCAGGCTCTGCAGGCAGAGCAAAGATGAAGGCCCAGGGGCCAGCCAGTCTGCTGTGAGGTGGAGAAGGGTCTGCTAGTCAGAAAGTTTCCCTAGCACAGGGCTACTTGTTAGCAGAGAGGAAGCAAGAGAAGGCCAAGGAAGGAACTGAGAAACTTACAGGACCTCAGCAGGCTTAAATGTTGGTGAAAGAAAGTTGGCTTCTTCCACATAGCGTCTCCTGAGCCTTTCCCCCAGGGCAAATGTCTGCTGCATGCCCAGTGTTGTCAGCTGTCCTGCAATTACACCACCCTAAGAGCAAACAAAAGGAAGGGTCTCCAGTGGACTATGGAAATAAATCAATCTACAGAGGGAACACGAACCCACTGGGAAATACAGCCTCACCTTGAATGTGATCTTTTTGTATGCCTCTTCAAAGGGTGAGGGAGGTTGAGGTCCTCCATTTAGGTCAGTCACCATGTAATCAAACTTAGTCTGAGCAGGTATATCTAAAAGGGTGGGATGCCATTCCACCTGCTTCAAAGGAAACAAACAAACAAAGTGTTTCAGTGGAAAACTTTCAAGAGCATTAAACCAAGGACTTTTATGAGCATTTAACCAATGCTGGAGTGTTATGCTGTGCTGCCTTCCCAGCAATACAACACAGAGAGAGATTTCTTCATACAGCTTGTAGAGAAATGAGAGCAGTGCTGCACTCTGGATTTGCAGACCTGATGTGCAGGAAATGCAATACTTGCTTTCCTCCCTTCACAGAAGAAAAGTCGGTAGGAAATCACAATTGCTACTCATTTTTATGCACTGAAAAGTTGCTGTAGCAAACTACCTGAACTAAGACCTGCCGGCTCCTGAGGTCACGTCAGTGGAGGCTGGGAGAGCCAGATCAGTCACAGTAAATCTGAGGGAGGAGCTGCACATTTGCCAAGAACCAGTTGCAAGGTGTGGTGCTCAGCTCAACCTTGGAACAAATTCCATGGGCCCAGCTGCAGCCCCAGGATGAACACCCTGGCATCCTGCCCCTGAGGGCTCCCTGCAGCTGCAGCAGTTGTTCACAGAATCAGTCAGTTTGGAAAAGACCTCCGAGATCACTGAGTCCAACCTATGGCCAAACACCACCATGGCAACTAGACCATGGCACTGAGTGCCACATCCCATGCCACTTAAATATCTCCAGGGACTGTGACTCCACCACCTCCCTGGGCAGACCATTCAATGTCTGATCACCCTTTCTCTGAAGAAATACTTCCTAATATCCAACCTTAACCTTTGCTGCAGCTCAAGACTACGTTCTCTGTCCTGTCATTAGTTGCCTGGGAGAAGAGACTGATCCCCACCTGGCTACAATCTTTCAGGCAGCTGCAGAGAGCGATAAGGTCTCCACTGAGTCTTGTTTTCTCCAGGTTGAACCCCCAGCTCCCTCAGCTGCTCCTCACAGGACTTGTGCTCCAGACCCTTCACAAGCTCCGCTCCCCTTCTCTGGACCCGCTCCAGCACCTCAGTATCTCGGAGCGAGGGGCCCAGAACTGGACACAGCACTCGAGGTACGACCTCGCCAGTACCCAGTACAGGGGGACAATCACTGCCCTGGCCCTGCTGGCCACACTATTCCTCATACGGGCCAGGATGCCACTGGCCTTCTTGGCCACCTGCGCACACGCTGGCTCGTGTTCAGCATCCCCAGGTCCTTCTCCGCTGGGCCACTTTCTAGACACTCTGCTCCAAGCCTGTAGCGCTGCAAGAGGTACACGCTCCAAAATTCCCACATCTCCCCCATATTCGGTACCGCCTTGGGAAGGGGAATAAAACCCAAACCATCAGGCTGCCGGGAGCAAGGCACGCCGCCGGCTCGGGGCGGGGCACCCACCGCAGCCCCCGTCCCGTCCCGCCCCGTGCTCACCAGCGCTGTCCCCGGGAGCGGCTGC